>PVJA010005962.1:14780-76257 GCA_004027025.1 Myocastor coypus
AAAAAAAAAAAAAAAAAAAAAAAAAAAAAAAAAAAAAAAAAAAAAAAAAAAAAAAAAAAAAAAAAAAAAAAAAAAAAAAAAAAAAAAAAAAAAAAAAAAAAAAAAAAAAAAAAAAAAAAAAAAAAAAAAAAAAAAAAAAAAAAAAAAAAAAAAAAAAAAAAAAAAAAAAAAAAAAAAAAAAAAAAAAAAAAAAACTAACCTCTGGTTCTAGAGGCAGTAGTAGCCCAGGAATATTAGGGGTAAACAAGTTTAAATTAGGAAGTCACTCTGTATCTCTTCTATACCACTTCATCATAATAGGCAAACAAAGCACTGAAAATTAAAAAAAAACAACAACAACAAAAAAAAAAACACACATTACAAAAGAAGAACGTGAAAGAAAGGTATATAGTAAAAGACAAATGCTTATTATTATGATTTTAAGCTATTTTGGCAGAATGCATTTATTCTGTAGATGCATTATATTAAATCCTAGGTAAACATTTCCTTCACATTCACATATATAACAAGGAGTATCTATATAATATATTGTGAGACTAGCAATCAAGGACATAATTTAGAATAATGGTGCTGAGTAAAGAAAGGAAATTGTTTCTAAGCCCCATAGACTCCTTTCAGGATATTTAGAAACTTCCATTCATAATTCTTTTTAACTCCAGTAAGAAAAAGACAAGGAAAGTTGGCTACTGCCAAAATTATTGCATTTAGGAAAGAAAGGCAAAGGAAAAGGACATAAAATCCCACCAAGATACCTGAATTCTAACTGTCACATTTCCTCTGTACTATAAATTAAAATAATCAGAAAAATGTTTATTGTAGTTGAATTTTCCTAACTGGTAGATTTTCACATGGCAAAATCAAACAAACAAATAAACAAACGAGTTGTCTACTTTTAGTTTGGCATTAAGGAATATTTCTCCTTTTTAAAAAATGTGGTACTGGAGACTGAACTCAGAGTATACACACTGAACCACCTCTCTTCATCCCTTTATCTATGTTTATAAAATTTTGAAACAGGAAATTGGCCAGGCCAGGCTGGCACTTGCAGTCTTCCTACCTTGCCTTCCAGAGCACTGAGATTATAGACATGCATCTCCACGTTGGGTTTACCACTTCACATTTAACTAGTAGTAATTTTCTAGTAATTCTATAAGACATACCACATCTGGATTTTGAAGAAGTATGCATAAATTAGAATTTTTGTTATGGTTACTACTATTGCAACATATACTTCTCTTCAACTGGTTAATGTGGTATTTAACATTAAGTAAGCTTTATTCTAATTGGATATATTCAGATACCCTTCTCCTAATTTGCATAGATTTTGTATGGAAATAATACTTTCAAATACGTAAATCTAGAAAATAATTTTAAGCTTTTCATAAGAAACTGCAGTGTTGAAATACTTCTTCCCCAAAAACATATAGGCATCAATTTAAAGCACCATAACATACCAGAACTTGCTGAAGCTGCATAGCCACAGACTTGAAATTCTATCTTGATTTAGTCCTTTAGGCTACAAGAAATGACCCAAATTCTGTAGCTTCAATTTTCTTAAAAATTAAGGATATGTTCAATATCATCTAACAGCGTTATCATGATGGTTAAAGGGAAGGCATACTACTAACATCGGATTTGCTGGTGGTTGATACTAATTAGCAAAAATACTATTTTTGAATGTTTTCCAAGTAGAAGACAATATTTTTAAAAATATTTTATTTTATTTTGAAGAGTTAAAACAAATAGCAGAAACAAAGCTAGAAGAGAATAGCATACACCAATACATGTCACAGATTTTAAAAACATCAATACTAATTAACAATTGTTATATTATCTATTTTTAACATCAAATCTATTGTTCAGATTAATAGATATAGTTGTACAACATGGGCCAAATATTTGAATATTAATACCTCAAGAAAACTTAATTTTGTTCTTGTCTTATTTTTACTTTTATAAAAATTATTTTAAAGAGAGTATAATAATAATTGATAAGACCTTAGAAAGTGTACACATTCAGAAGATCAAGATGAGAGATGTTCAAAGATGGTTTTTGCATTACACATTGCTGTCCTTGATGTAGTAGCTTAGATCTCACGTATCAGCATACAGCGTTAGTCAAGGTGAACATTCTAAACATTACCTGCTATTAAAAAAAAAAAAAAAAAAAACTTCTGGAAATTATTAGTACAATCATCTCAGCTGTCCTGTATATGCGCTTTTATGTTTTCCCCTTCCTTGTTTTCATTGTTGAATCCCTAAATCCAGTTCCTATCTGTTTTATTTTATCTAGGATAAATTTCAGGTTTTATTTGTTGTTTTAGGTAGTTCATCTAGGGAGGCAATATGGTATTTACACATGTGAGTCTGACTTACTTCACTTATGAATGAAGCTTCTAGTTGCATTCATTTACTTATGAAAAATATTTTAATCTTCTTATATCTTGCAATCTGACATAGGCTCAATCAAGAGGAAAAATAAGCCTGCTTAAGTACATGACCAAAAGTTGTTCTTCTTACTCGCAGGCTTTCCTCCTCATCCAGAGAGGAAGCTCCCTTTCCAGCCCCGATACTAGTTTGATAACGGGAACATGAATTTGAATACACTGAGTGTAGTATGATTTTATGAAATAATATACACACATGAAATAGCATTTGTAATTGCTGTCTCTTACTCTACTGAAGGCTCATTTATCTTTCAGTACATTTGCTATTGCTTAAACTGAACTCACAGCTAGAGTGAAGCAAGTTTTTATGACATTTTTTTTTTTTTTTTTGGTGGGACCGGGGTTCAAACTCATGACCTGGTACTTGACAGGCAGGCATTTATGACATTTTTGATGTTAAGAAAGCTTTTAAAGTAATCTTTTAAGCCAGGATTATAGATTTGATCAATTTTTTGTAACTGTTTAAAATGTTTTAGAATTGTTTTCTGTTGAACTACACTTTGCATTTATCTCTCTATTGGGGTATTTTAGTAAAAATATTAATCTGCAAGTCAATATTATATGAATTCTGATACTATTTTGGCAAGTCAATGTCCCTTTTACCCCACATGCAGTGTGTCCTTTAGAATGCAATACCAAGGACAACAGATTGTAATTACATTGGTTGTTTCAATGTTTGAATATTGTCGAGAAGTTTGCTATTTCGGGATTATATTTATGTTCTGGCCATTAGGAGTTGCATACTCTATAATCTTCCTCTGGCAACTGAAAAGTATGACTTTCTCCATTGTTTAATTATTACATGTAGATTAAGTGCATTTAATATTTTATTTCCTGTTATAAGCAAAACTTAATAAAAATATTGACAACTATTAAAACTTAAACTGTTTTTAATGAATAACTTACAACTATATGTAGTTGGGAAGACAACAAATTTCATGGAAGTGTTTAAAACAACACTTTGTCTTGGATTTTTACAAGCTCTCTATCTTTAAAAGATGCAACCACCACATGATAGAAATTACCCTAGATAATTTAACCAAATTCATGGAAGTGATCTACTCTCGATTTTGTTGGATATTAAATTACATCCTTTCTTGTAGTCTGTGATAATCTCATATTGATAAAAAGAAAAAAAAAAAAAAAAAAAAACAGAAGCCAGCACATTTAGGTTCCACAATGAATGAAAGCAGAAGTTATTGTGTTCGTTTTAGTAATTACCCCTTCCAGAAGCCCACTGATTTCCAGTACTTCCACATATTGTAGGATCGCACAGGGGAAATACCAATGGAGAGGACATTCCTGCAGTTGAACTTTGAAGCCTCACTGTGCACACACAAATAAACAAAGAATTCTTGATTACTACTGCTAAGAAGCGATAGCGTACTTTCTGGTGAGCTGTTTCTGTCTCTAGACAAAAGGAGTCTGCTCACAGACACTTGAGAACAAACGAGGAAAAGGATGGCCTGGATGAGATCCCCACGGTCTCAGGAGAGCCATCAGCTCTATATAAGGGACACAGAGGACTTGAGAGCATTCTCCCTAGGAAAACAGGATGTGTGAGGAGGCAGGGAAGGCTGTGATGCCCTGGCTTCTTTAATGTCTTCCTTCCTTTCCCCCACTGGAATGTTAAGAATGCTAAATATAATCTATTCGAGTGGCTAAGAAACTCGGGAAAAAACTTCACTCCTCTTTGTCATATTCTTTCACAAGCTCTGGGACTTTGGGACATAGAATGAAACTCAGAGATAGAATAAAGATGTCAGAATCATGCTATACACTTCTATTGAATGTTTAGCTTACTATGATGTATAGCATACTTAAGAAACTGTCTTACTTCCCTAAGGCAGTTATAAAAGAACAGTATAGGTTGAAAACTTTATAAACAACAGGAATTTATTTCTCATGGTCTCATATCCCTGAAAGCCGAGGAGTCATTAAGCAAGGAACTCACAGGTTTGATGAATGGGTGAGGGCCATGTCATGATACACACCTGGGAAGTTCTTTCTGCCGTCTTCACGTGCTGGAAGGGACATGGAAGCTCTATGGGGCCTGCCTTTAAGAGAGCATTGACTCCGTTGGTGAGCTGCTTTTGTCAGGATTTTATCATCTCCCCAAAGGCTGCGCTGCCTAACGCAATAAACTTGTAATTTAGAATTTCAATGTATGAATTTAAGGGCAACATAAACATAGAGACTATAGCAGGAACTGTTTCTTAAAATATAGAACATTTATGCTTTTTAGAGAACCCTTATATAAACATTTTTGTTATTTGCCATTGTAATAGCTTGACTAATTTTAAGAAAGGGTAGAAGAAATAAAAGACAGAAAGAAACCACATAAATCATCACTAAAATGATATTATTATTGTTGTTGTTCTTTTTGAAACAAATCTTTGACATGTAGCCCAGACTGGCCTAAAACTCACAGTAATCTTCCTTGCTCAGCCTCTTGAGTACTGGGACTATAGGTATGTGCCGTCATGTCCAGCAAAACTATACTTGTAAGAAGCCTACAACTTCCAGGACTTAGCCAAAGTTGCCCAGTGTGATCCATATCAGAATTTCCTCGGTTATACTTAGGCCATTCCGCTATCAATCCATCCTACCCCAAATTTCTCAATAATACTAAAAGTCCATACAAAGGCTCAGCTGAAGAATCAATGAGGAGAAACATAGGACTAATGTAAAGAAGGAAGTTAAATGAACACAAAGAGTTTTTTAATTATCTATGAGGCAGTTATAAAAGATATCTACAGAGATATCATTCTGGTCCTTCTCTGGATTCAGAAAATTTATATTTGTAATCCCAGTTATTGGAATTTCATCAAGTTAATTTCAATCTACCACACTCAGTGCAACACATAGCGAGAAAAAAAAAAAAATACTCGGGCACAGTTGTAGTTTTGGGGAGTCAAGGAGTCCTAAGTCCAGCCATGATGATAGCTATTGTGAACAAAGTCCTTTACCCAAGGTCTAACCCAGGAATAATTTGAGGATGAATGATTGTAAGAACTACAGGAAGTAGGTGAGGACCATGAACTGGGCTAAGTAGGAGGCCCGCATTTGGCTCTACGATATGCAGAGAGAAGGGTATGCAGAGAGTAATCTGCATTATACAACTGATATATTATCTAATGTTTTGAGGTCAGTGCTTTAGCTCTGATGTATTATCTTGCAAGCCCAGGGAGGCAAGGAACAATTCCAGTCAACAGTATGGAGCACTGGCTTTTAATCCTATCTAAACCCAATGCATACAAGAGAGCAGCAAGTGGGTGTTCTGAGGAAACATGCATGCCGTCTTCAAAGACTACCACCAGCACCACAGCTAGACCAGGCCCACTACTCAAAGCCAGTTGAAAAGATAAGGAAAACCCTAACCTGCACAGGACATATCAGTACATGAAGATAGGTTTAGGCTCAGCCCAAATGGAGACAATTGCTCCTCTTTGAAGGAGAGTCTCCCAGGGGTCCTCCAAAAAAAAACAAAGCCCAAATGTAGAATGAGTAGTAACTTGTGGGGCAACCTTTTCCTGGGCTTTCCACCCTTTCAAGAGAAGCATAATTGTTCCATGTTCCAGAAAGCAATGTGGCTCATTTTGCAGACAACTCACACTTCACACTCTTGAATGATTCTATATCCTGCATCCATATAGCTCTAAAGCCAATGAAAATACCCTTAAAGAGACAGTAAAGTACTGGATGCACAGAGAGTTGTAGGGAGCAACCCATGGAAAGACTAAAGCAGAGTTTGGAGTAGCCAAGAAACCACCAGAATCCACCATTAACTAAAACATTTAAGGAAAGTTCTACCCCATAACTTTTGGAGGGAACACAGATATACTGATACATGATTTGGGGATTCAGGCATCCAGAGCTATGAAAGGATAGATTTTTATGGCTTTAAGCTACCCACTTTGTGGAAATTTGCTACAGCATCTTAAAAAGCTAACATAACCACCAACAATTGTATCTGAATAATAAGAGGTTAAAAGTTAATACAGAAGTGACACATAGATCAGGATTAGAATTCCTCTCTAGCAATAGTTTCAAATATTTGACTATCAAGATAGTTGGAGTTTCCAAATCTCTATGGGACACTTCGAGTGGAGGTTTGGGGATGCATATGGCGGGAAACTCTACAGGCTGGGCTTCCCAGGAGAAATCCAGAATTGCCTTCCATGCTAACAAATGAGTTAGAAGTTGGCAGAGAACCTCTGGACAAATCTGGAAAAATCTTCATTTATAATCAGAATTCTAGTCTTGCTGGCATAGAAAACAGCCTCAGACAATGAGGTAGGGGCTGGCTGACCAGCCTTAGTTTTGGTAGAAGCTCTGAAGGCACTCTGCTAGGCCAGCCGACCTATCCTAAGAATGTTAATGCCTGCATCTCAGTGGCAGATGGGAAGACTGTTATCCTGAATTTAGGCCTGATCTTTTTATTTTCAATTTTTATTTTTTAACATTATAATGAATTTAATTCATTAGTACATGTGACTGCATTTTTCATGTGATGCTTTTACAGATAGAATACATCTCAATTCATTTTTTAATTTCCATTTTCTCTTTCCTTTCTCCTTCTCTTCATATTTTGTTTGGTGCCCTTCCCATTTGTAAAGAATGGATTTGCCTAATTTTAGAGTGCGAAGGGCTAGTATGAACAATTACAACCAATATTTTAAATAGATGAAGTATATAAAGTTAAACTAATATACCATGCACCTGAACTTTTAAAAATAATAGGACTCATTATGTGACGATGGATAAAACATCAATAGCAGCCATGTATGCTGCAGTTTGGCCATCCACATCTAAGCATTTAAGCCGTGTTGTTTTATGCATACCCTGCGTTAGATGTCTTCGCTCCGCATGTCACACTGCAACTCCATTGCAACTGACTGAAAATAAGTGTCTAGTAATATATAAATTGTGTTTATTGATATAAAAACTCATAAAATTGTGAATTTTGCAAAAAATAAATATCAGAAAATTTACAAAAGATTACAGTTTTACCATAACCCTTCACAACAAGAGCTCATAATACTTGTGAGGATATCAGTATGGTTTTTTTTTTTTTTTGGTTTTTTGTTTTTTTCTTGTTTCAGAACTTTTGTTTGTTTGTTTGTTTGTTTATTTTTATGGCCGGCTCAGCCTGCCTTCAGGGCAGGGCTGGCACAGCATGTGGTGCCGGGGATAGAACCCCAGTCCCTGCAGCCGCCCAAGCTTTCCTAAGCAGGTGCTTTAGACCACTGAGCCATCCTGCTGGGCTCTCAGCATGTTTTTTTATGGCCTTTTCAAGATATTACTAAGCTGTAAAGAATTGAGAAGTATAGCAACATAAATAATACGATATGCTGAAATCCCACTTAAGGACTTCAATAGCCTTATACCATAAGGCTGTTAATTCTATCACCATCATAGAATGCTTCAGTGACTTTGTTTTCCAAAATTTGAACAGATAGCTTCATTGTAAGTTTAGGAGCTCCTATCATTCATATCTTTCCTAAACTGCCTTATGTAATACTATCATTGCTTATAATGGAAATGTGCAACTCTGTTGCTAGGCAACATTGCAAGATCCCATTTCAGTTTTCCTGACTTAAAGCTCCCAATCATTGATATTTTGACTCAAAATTAATTTAATCCCAGAATAAGGATAAAAAATGATCAGATCACCAAAAGTATTTTCACTCCTCTGAGTAAAGGTAATATGAGATGGGAACATACATACACTTTTTTAAAAAAAGAAGTCCATCAGAATATCACAGAAAGAAATGGCTGCCATACTACCTAAAAATTCATTACATTACTTTTTTATAATACAGAAAATAGCATTAAAGCTTGGAAGGTAGTAGCCATTGAGATAGATCAGTGGTATAAAGTGCCTGCTTAGGCAAGCTTAGGAAAGTGTGCGGACTGCGGTTGGATCACTGACACGACATGCATCAGCAGCCCTGCTCACAGGGTGCTCTGAGCAGATCATGAAAAAAAAGTAAATAAATAAAAATAAAAAATTATTGGGAAGTAATTTGTATACTCAATTTGCATTTATACCCCTCTCTATTGTAAATGTAAGTCAATGCAGCATTTCAAAGTCCTACAATAATTGGATGGAGCAGTCAAAGCAGTAGAACATGATCCATTTGAGAGTGAGAAGTTGTCCTGCTGTAGTGGGCTGAATAAAGAATGTCCTCTCCAAAGACATCCACATTCCAATCTCCAAAAGCTGCGGATATTATCCCACATGGCAAAGTGGAATTTGCAGGTATGGTTAAGCTAAGGATTTTGTGTTAAGGACATTATCCTAGACAAGAATCAAAGATGTGCAACCATGGTCCAAGGAATGTATGTATCTTCTAGAAACTAGAAAAGCGAGAAAATGTGCTCCTTCCTGTAGTCTTCTTAAAGAACTGGACATACCAGATTTGATTTTAATTTTAATAGATTTACTTTAGAATGTAGTTGTACTTCTTGTCCTCCAATACTACAAGAGAACACATACGCACACACATTCATAAACACATGTACATGTACATGAAGACATGCATATATGTGAACACACATATGTACATTAACATACATATGTATATACATACATATATATATATGTATATATATATATATATATATATATATATATATATATATATACTAGTCAAAGGCACATAACTTCAAGTAATTTCTTATAGTAACAATAGAAAACTGATGGAAATTTCTTTAACAGTCCTTTGTCCAAGCCCTAGGAATTAAAGTTCAATTTCCATGTAATCATGTCACCTCCCCACAGCAAATCTTTCAACCCTAGGCTATAAGTGAGCAGAGAATATTCTCTTTCTATGTTTATCATACAACCTATCACTGGCAGGCAGAAGCCAGCAAAATTATTAGCTGATTATCTGCTATCAAGCTATAATTAATAACAGTTCAACAATTGAACTCTTTAATTTTAGTTTTACTGAAGCCATGACATCTTTAGAAAGATACAAGAAAGTTTAGAAACTGCTTCATCCTTTTTCAGTAGTAATTCTTTCAATTTACATACTATCAACTTTCAGATTTTTTAGTTTCATTTATTGCTGACAACAACTATATTAGGTAAGGTGTTCATGAATTTGCGTTTCCACTTAAAAGTATCCACACATTCATTTGGGTGTATGGACAATCTAATACTGTGAACCAGTCAAACTGGAACTAAAATCTGAGACTTTTAACTAAATACTCTAATTTTCATTATCTGGTCAAGAGCTTACTTTTTAAGTTTATACTCTAACAGACACATTTAACTCATGTCTTCTTCCCATTTGTTCTCACAACTGTAGGCACACAGGAGGCATTTCTTAAAAGAATTAGTTTTCCACCATCCCTCAACTACTTATTAGAACTGAACGATATTTTATGATTTAATACCAACCGAGTAAACCCTAAATCACCAGCACATTAAATTAATCTTAAATTCTGGTTTTGAGTGGTTAAAGACAAGATATGCACCAGCCAAACAGAACTTAGTACTGTAAAATGTCATACTGCAAGTAACAGAAACAGGCTATTTCCATAGTAAAAGGTCTTCGAAAGCATGTAGTGATGATTTTCATCTTAAATCCAGGAAGAGATGGAAAGTCTTCATGAATAAGGCGAGGAACCTTAGACAGATTTAAAGGCACAGTCTACAAATAGGAATATAACACTGAGGAATGATTAGTGAAAATGATGTGTTAGCTCCTGTCACTGTGATGAAACAACTGAGACACGTAAGACAGGGAAGATTTTCTTTGGCTCAGGGCTTCAGAGCTCTCAGTCATTCAGGGAGCCTGTGGGGAGGTGTGATACAATTATGGCAAGCATGTAGCTAAGAGGGCTGCTCACCTATGATGGCATAGAAGCAAGTGGAGGGGGAGCTTCCCAGCATCCCATTCTGGAATACCTCCAGGGATCAACTTCCTCCAACTGAGATCCTCATGCTAAAGTGTCCACCACCTTCCCACAGAGCTAGCAGTTCTGGAGCAGCCTTTTCACACATGAAACTGATAGATAGATGATAGATAGAATAGGAAAGGGCAGATAGACAAATAGACATTCACATATTCTAACTTCTGGTCTGAGTAGAAGGTTCATTGGGAGATGGATCAACATCAAAGATCAAGGCTAAAACAATGGGTAATAGTTGAGAACATGTAGGATCCTTTTAGAAAAAAGAAAAGCCAAATTATAAGAAAAATGAATAAAGAAGATCAATAGAATATGGTTATAAAATTTGGGGGAGACCTCAAATGCCAGGTCAAATTTTCTTAAATCTTATTAATGATCAGTAGACAGTTTTAGTGCATGAAAATAACTATGTTCTAAGAATTGTTCTGAATAAAATGTATGTTGAATGACTTGAAGGAGAAAGAATTGTAAATCAAGAGAACATAACATCTGTTGAAATGAGATAAAATAGTATGTATGATTTTCATTTTTATGTTATGTAAATCATAACATACCATGATTGGTGCACCGGTATTGTACCATTTATTTCTCTAAGAATTTACATATGATACTTCATTTTATCTTTACAACTAATGTTAATAGGTTTGGCCAATGTCCCATAAATAGCAGCTGGTAGGACTACTGTTATGGTCATGGTTTGCAAGGGAAGCAACATATTACACATAATTTATGCCATTATTTTATAATAATCACAAAAAAGTAAAATACTAAGAGTACAGGAAATCACATGTTCACACACAAAAAGCTGAGGGCCTGAATTACACAGCAGTGTCCTACATGAGTCCAGCTGAAGACCTAGAGCCAAAAACAATGCTCCCCACGAGTCCCACTGGAAGGCCAAGAGCCCAACTCCATGTCTTATCAAGGTCTGTATCAAGGGTCTACACTGAGAAGGCCCAAAGTTCAGTGCTTTCCACCACTAGAAAGTCTATACTGGCAGGATGAAGAATCTGTGCCAGCAGGCTGAGGGATTTGCATTGAAGCTAGAAAGCAATTCTGAAAGTAAAGGCTGAGGTTCTCCTGAGAAAAGTACTATAGCCATCCTCAGTGACGGTGAGGTCCTGGGCTCCTCCAAGGATAAGAATAGACAAGTTCATACCAGGAAAGTCACTTTGACAAACTCCTCCAGGAGAAACAACAGATTCACTTTTTACACTGTGGTTTTCATCTTTATGTTGCCTGCAACAATTCTCAGGTAGGCCTCTCACACCCAGCACCATGCTGGTTCAGTTCCCCTGGGTGGTACAAGCTGACCACCAGTTGTCAATCCATAGTTACATGTTTAGAATGCTAGGAATTTGGCTTTACAAGTGAAAATATTGCTATCTACAACAAGAATTGTGAAATTTTTGAATATAAAAGCATTCCCTTTTTAATAACTGCTTAAGGAAAGCATTTCATTACATATATCTGATTACATTCTTTATTTTACTTCATTATTTCAGTGTTTTTATTGAGAACTTACTATTTGCTCCTCATTCAAAAGCAGGCAATAGTATGTTCTCTCATGGAACATATTTTGGAGATTTGAGATTTTAGGCATCCCAGTAGTATAAATGGACTTGACCATATGCCATGTAGATCCACTCACTGTGTCCTTTTGCATCTTCAACCTGGTTTCTTTCATTGAGGCATTGTCATATAGTAACACATAACATAGGCAAGAAATCTCCAAGCTTGTGAAATAACAAGTCTCAGCCATTGTCAGCACTTTCGGATCTGTCCAAAGCCTGCAGCTACTATATTTAAGTATTTACATTCTCAATTAAATATTTTACATTCACATTTTATTTTATTAATTATCTCTCTACAGTTCTTCCTTGTCTATGACTGATATGAACTTAGGACATTGAAAATATATGGTTTATTCAGTATATGATATATACTTTTCATATATCAAAAATTATCACATTTTCATATCCTATTCAGCGTATTCAGTTCATTTTAATCTTCTTCACTGAACATTCCTTTTTATATCTCCATAAAAAAATCATTTATATTCTTTCCACTTAGGAAACAGAGGAAGCATTTTATAGAAACAATTACAAAAAATATAAATATTCAAGTGATGAATGAAACCTTCAAAAAAATCACAAAGAAACATCACAACTGTTGAAGCTCCATTATACATATATACAGGTCCTGAACAGCTAATGTTTAAAAAAAAATAAACAATTTGATAAGTGATATTTCTAGGCCACAAAATTTCAGTAATAGAAATCTCATAGTTCAAAGTCAGAGATAAAATTAATCTTGTTAGATCTTGACCATCTCTGGATCATAAAATATGAAGATAATTTTCCAGGGAATTCATAAGTCTATTGAAATTGCTCCATTATTAAAGAAACAAAGATTGTTTGTCTTCCATTGTTGCATATTTTATTTTCAAAAAGACATAAATGATTTCTTCTAATTATCATTCCTTACAGAGTCTTGATTTGCTTTTGGTCAGTGCCTCATTTAGAACTATTAATTGGATCATCCTCTTAGTCATCTAAAAATAGCTATTGGAACATTATACGCAATCATTTTGTACCAGACCAAGCAAATCATTTGTGAAAGAACAAATCCTTCTGTAGGCAATGTCACATAGTCTGACAGACACTAGGAAAAAATGACTACATATATATCTGGTCTACAAAGAAAAGTACATTTTTTTATATAAGCCTAGAAAGGCAAGAAAAATCATTTTTGATATTGTATTTTGCATGTCTATAGCATTAATCTTCAAAAACTACTGAATTCGTTTTGAGGTTCATTTTTTTCTCATGAATAATTCATATTGATTTATGGTAAGAGTCGAAAAAAATAAGTCTCACTTAACACATTACTACTGACAGCGCATTCTATGAGGAGACATTACATCACGAAACAGCCAGAAGTTTCCTGTCTCCAAGCAGCTTCAGAGCTGCAAAGAAATTAGGTCCTTGCGTTTTATACTCCCATTCCTAATCACTAATTTCTGCAATCAGGTATGAAGGCAATGAACTGTGGCAATAGGAACTTTCATTTTCCAGCAATCTACTCATAAAATGTATGCAACCAATCTATTATTGTCTCTGCAGATGTAATGGAAGGAAAATAACTTCTTTCTGAGAGGCATTTGCGTAGATTCAGGAAGCGTAAATGTAAGGGATTTTTGCTTAATCGGTTGGGTGGCAGAGCTTCAGCCTTTTAAAATTTTCCACAACAGACAACCTACAGGCAATGAATCACACTGGAGAATTCAAAGTTTGGGTTAGGTACCTTACAGAGATGAGTAATTGTGAATAATAAGTACGTGTCTATACTTCATTCTAGAATGAGATTCCCATTAAGATATCTACTTTGCCTTGTTTAGTTTTCATTTCTTCAGGACACTAGTGGGATGTCACCACTCCCACAATTGTTTCTGATTCATTTAGTTGAATCAGAAGAGTTGATTCTCTAAAGATGTTAGGAATTTTCCTCTTAGTTTTCATCCAAAATTTGCACTTAGTTCCATCATACTTTTTAACAAGCTGTACTTTTTTGCTCAGTCTCAGTCTATTAAACACAAAATGTAACAGTCCAAAATTTACATTACCATCACCACTGATTCTAAATTCTATTTATCTATTCCTGAATCGAGCATCATATGACCCAAAGTAGACTCTGGAGTCAAGCCTAACCACCCTCATAGAGAAGTGGGTTAAATGGTACAGAACGGGGCAGGCACCAGATGGCGCACTGTTTGGTGGGCAAATGTGCATTAAATGCTTGGGGAATTTTTTTTTTTTTTTTTTGAGACAGGATCTCGCTATGCAGTTCAGGCTGATCTTGAGCTCACTTTTGTAGCCCAGGCTGGTCTCTGAACTCACATCGATCCTCCTGCCTCAGCCTCCCGAGTGCTGGGATTACAGGCGTGCGTCACCATGCCCGGCTCGCTGCTTGGGGAAACTTGAAAGAAAAGAATCTGCAACTTACATCTCAGAATTATTTTTCCTGAGGAGTGAGTTAAAGATACTGAGAGATACTGAATGAAAAGTTGTTAAAGTGTCGCTAATCCCTGACTGCAGCTTTGCAGTTGGTGCCATAGCTTCTCGGGTTTACAGGAAAGTCTTTGGACATCGACAGTGGCAGCATTTGGATGCCAACAGCACACATGCAGTTTCAAGGGAAAGGAAATACACGGTGGATCTAGGAGTCTGAATTTTGCACTGCTCCAACCTCCTCTTGCCTCATGTTACATTCACTTTTTCCCAATGCCACTTTGTTAGTACGATTACCAGTCATAATTTCATAACTGTGGCTGGGCGTGGTGGCACACGCCTGTAATCCCAGCACTCGGGAGGCTGAGGCAGGAGGATCGGTGCGAGTTCGAGACCAGCCTGGGCTACAAAAGTGAGCTCAAGGCCAGTCTGAACTACATAGTGAGACCCTGTCTCAAAAAGACAAAAAAAAAAAAAAAATTTCATAACTGTGAGGAACAGTTAATAAAAAGGAGTGATTGGCGCAAACGTTCCTATAAATGCAATGGCTGTCTTTTTCTTTTTTCTATCATTCATTCTAGTTTCCCTTCATGCTTGGCCAACATATCTGTTCTTCTACAGTGCTAGGAGTATCATTTACTCCCGAGGGATCCGCGCTCCTCACTATTAGCCCTTTGTTTGACTTTAGTGCCTGTTTAAAACTACTGCTAGACCTAGAAGTGAAAACTTCGTTCAAACGCATCTCTTCTCCCTCACTACATCACAACAATGGCACTTCCTCATATTAATCAGGATCGATAACTCCTTTTATGTAAGGACTCTTCATCTGCAGGCTGGTCTGTGAACCACACAAGCACAGCCATATATTTAGCTGTAATGTGGTAAATGCAGTGGTGTTGTTGATGGTTGCTAGACATGGGATCCTCTGTATTTCATTGTATTATCTCACATCATTAGAAAACATGAGGATTTATTTCTTCTGTGCCTAATTTCATAGATGCATCAACTGGTTCCCCTTCTCCAGAGCAGGTCATCATCACACATTGAACTGAACCTACCTGAGGTTCCATCAAATAGTTAAGCCCTCTGCTGGGTTCACGATTCTGTGAGTATCTTCATTCTTTGGCCAGTTCTATACCAACTTAACGTGGATTTCTGTTTACTGAAATATACTTCTTTTCTGTTGCATCCAGAATCACAATATGTGGGGTTCTACTGTAGCAGCAGCAGGTCTAAATCTTGTCTATCCATCCTGACACCTATTGCCCAGGCCTTATCTTTTCTCTTTTCTAGAAGCTGATCAAGAGCAACACCCTACAAAACAACAGCTATGACCTGTGGAAAAGATTTAGTGGCAGAGTGAGAAATGGTGTGACTACCTGCACATGTAAATTCTTCATACACTCTATGGTTGATTGATTCATTTTCATTTGTATGATGGATTTGTTCTGCTCCTGGCCACTCCCATGACTTGAGGGTTTCAGTAATGCATCAGTAGTATAGAACTACGGCATTGGTCAGCTTTGGCTATAGATGCAGTTAGCATTCAGTTGAACTATATTAGGGCTCAGCAGTGAGTCATGAGTTGCTTTTATACAAGAATGAGTGCTTTGTTGTATTTGATAGATCCTTACCCTAAAACTCTGCAAGTCTGTGCTATGTCACCACTAGTGGAGCTTGCTAGAGGTTTGACATTCTATTTTAATATGACCATTGGATGGATAGTCTCCCAAGTTGCCTGATATATAGGTTGGAGCTGGGTTTTCTTGTGTCTGTGTTCATTTTCTTTAAAATATAAGGAGGACTAATAAGTTATCGTATTAGTTACTTTTTGCTCATTGCTGGGACAAATACCCAACACTCAAAATGAAGGAAGGAAAGGTTTATTTAGCTCACAG
Source organism: Myocastor coypus (assembly GCA_004027025.1). NCBI lineage: Eukaryota > Metazoa > Chordata > Mammalia > Rodentia > Myocastoridae > Myocastor > Myocastor coypus. The sequence continues at coordinate 31,062 of PVJA010005962.1, forward strand.
TTCATGGAGGTTTCAGTCCATATTTGGCTGGCCCAAGGCTGAGTGGAACAGAGCAGAGAGCATCCAGTTCATGGCGGCAGAACAGCAACAAAATGGCGGCAGAGGTAGCCAACCAACACGGCAGCAGAGCAGCAGCAACAGCTAGAGCTCCAGTCTGTCTCTCTGTCTCTCTTTATATTACATTCAGGCTCTCCGCCTTAGCTCCCGCCCTAGGCTACACCCATAATCCCAGAAGTACTTCCACCCATAATCCCATCAGCACTAAAACCTATAATCCCAGGGATCATGGATCAAGTCTCAAACTCTAGTCTCCGCCCAGTGACTCCATGAGGCTTTGGGGGGACAACTAAACATAAACCATAACAGTTATATTATTAATGATAAGAAGAATAATTTTTTCTTTTACCTTGGAAGAGATGTGTTACCATAACCCTACTCTTTGGGTACTCAAAAATGAAATTTGTGCGACATATCCTTGAATTCCATACTGTTTATCTCTGGGGCACATGGTGTCACGGAAGTGGTTCAGCAGCTTAACTTTCTCCTTGGCAAGTGCAAAGTCCTGTGTTCAATCCCTCATACAAACAAAACAAAACAAAACAAAACAAGCAAATGAAGGACATGGCTTTAGCAGGCAACAGGTCTTTGCCGCTCACTTTTCTCCAGGTCAGGTCAGCGTGGTGCACTCAAGATAGCAGATAAGTATAATGTGCTCTGAAATGTCCACACAGTCAGGGCCCCTTCTGATTTTGTGATAAATTTCAGGAAATTTGGATATTCTGCAAAATACTAAATATATTGTTGGTCACTCCAGGTGAATATAAATTATTCCAGTTTGCTCTGATGGGGATTGAAAGAATGTAATTGCCAGGTCGACATCTATAAATCAAGGTTCAGATTTTGTAATATCTTATACTAGAAACATTACCTGAGATGCAATAGCTGCATTTGTTTTTGCTACTTCAAAATTACATTATCTCTTCCCATTGCTTTAATTCATATCTTCTTTTTGTAGGGACCACACTAGAGACATTACAAGGCTATTAGTGAAATAGAGTCCTCTAAATCCTTTAAATCGTTGAAACGGACCCTAAATTGTGCCATACTTCCCAGAGTGTGGCACTCCTTTGACCCACTGTATTGGCCAGGGATCAAAAACATACTATGAAGGCTTCCTCTTGGCCTTTCCTGCTATTAGGGATTCTCCTCTATCCTTCAACACACTAACGTGAGAATGGAGTCAGAACACGGCATAGCACTCCATGGAAGTACAGGGAGTATGGACAGAATCACTGGATCGAGAGGACAGCCTCTGGCCCAGGACCCACTTACTACCTTCCTCCTTATGACCCCAGTGTGAGGGATACAGTACAATGACATGTTGTATATTCAGATGTTATTATCATCTTATATTCTTCATGAAGATATCCTGAAAACTTACCACTATACACTTGAACCTAGGCAACCCTTTTACTTCCAGATCTAGTCGTGCTGATCTTTTATCAGTGTTTCAATGGTTAAACATTCACCTGCAAATACTGGGAGAAATGATTGTTCTACGTATTTGGTATGATATTTGAAGCTCTTTTTCAAGAAGACTTGGTTTTTACCTTAAACAAAGTAATAATAGGCTTTAGAATTGCCACATGTAGAAATTTGATGGTAAAGTATTATTTTGCATTGTATATAGTAACGTCTCATGCTTGTTCTATTTTATTTCATCTTGTTTTTTGATTATATGAGCCAAAAAGTGTTTTTCACCTCCTTTTCCTGTCTCATTCTTAGAATACATTCTCTATAAGCCATTGCTATAGATTTGTACCTGTAGTTTCCCTTAGATAGCATCCACTTTGCTTCTGTGAGCGAAATATTATTATTTGCTCTCTACTGTTCTAGGATTTTGCCAGTATTACTTTGGGATCATCATCCTTACTTTAACACCAAAGACCCTCTGGCATAAAAACAAACGAACAAACAAACAAAAACTCAACAAATATAAATAACCAAACATTAAGCAATTTTGCTTCTCTCACAGTCTGGCCCTGGGCTTACTAGGAGATCAGAATCTTTGCTCATATATTTCAGTACAAATTGGTGGTTAGCTCATCTGAGTATGCCTTTGCCTTTTTTACTTCAGAATGACTGATAAGAGCCAATGAACTCTATGCTTCTGGCAATGCCCTAGGGCTACTATATGCTCCAACTACATTGAAAAATTACCTGTATCCCACTGCCATTTACTGCAGGTTGAGGGCAATCATTAGTCATTGGGATTCTACAGCCTTCCAGAGATTATTGCATCCCCACTCTATTCCTGACACCAGAACCAGCAATAAGCTGCTTGTCTTCGACCACGATGTTTTTTTGGTTGTTGTTGTTTTTTGTTTATTTTGTATTGAGTTCTGGGTCTACAGGGTCTAACTACATAGACTGGACTCCTAGTGATCCTCCTGTTTTCAGCCTCCCAAGCACTGGGATTACAGGCACACACCACCATGCCCAGTCTCAGTTGCTCTCTCGGCACGCCCTATAGGTGAGGCCAGCATGGCCCAGGGATCAAACTCCAGCCACTGGACTCTGCCTAAGCAGATGCTTTAGTCTGCTGAGCTATTTGGTCAGCCTTGACCATGAGTTTTCTAAATGAATTCTCTGGACTACTTCTCCCCTTTTCATTCTGGTTTAAGCTCTAATAAAAGCCTTAAAGTGCAAATAGAATCACAGAACAGGCAACATTGACTTAATCAACAAACATAATACAGGAAAGAGAAAGCTATCATTAAATGGTGGGGAATTAAATGACTCCTCGAATGTTCAGTGTGATTCTAGAACCCTATATTTTTAGGAAAATATGAAAAAAAAATCTCTCAAAATTATTCCCGAGAATTCATAGAACTCACCTATTTATACGCCAACTGCTGATGGTAATTCACATAGAACTATTGCTATTGGTGGTGATGGTGAGTTCCAAGCATGAACAGTAAATCTTTCATTAAAGTTGTTTTATTTCCATATGAGTATTAAGAAAGAACAAGGGGTTTGCTGTTGAATACAGGAAGAATATAGCTTCCAGAGTGATGGTATCAGTTTTGACAAATGTAGTCAAAGACATTCTCTGTGTGTGAAGGGTATGAACAGAAGCGTGAGCATGGGAGCAGTTGGGAAAATTCAGTGAGGTGATCAGCGTTCCGGTTTGGCAGGCTTAGGAGCCTTGGGCACTTGGGCTTAAGACACAGGAAATGAAGAGTTACACAAAAGCTTTGAGCCAAAATGTGGAACTACTTCATCTACCTATATAATAATGCAACCTTTAGATATCTTGGGACTAATCATAGAATCTAGACACTCTAAAATGTAAGTGTTTCTGTTAATTTCCAGAAAAGCCACATATGATACATCATTCACAAAAGCATAATTATGCATAATAAGTGCATTACATATATATGTTTAAGATTTATGATTTTTGAATAGTAACTTTATGATTCTTGGCAAATTATTAAAATTCTTAATGTTAGTGATTATGGTTCTAGCTAGGCTTATTACAGGTCATGTGATGACTGCCAAATAAGAGAAAAGTTCATTAAAAGTGGCAAATAGAAAAATCTGATGTTTTCTGCCCCCATAATGAGAAGTCTAGAGACAGGAGAACCTCAGAGTTGAGGCATGGTGCCCCTCGCAGTTAATGTGCTGTTCTTTTCCGTCTCTCTTTGCTCAGCTTTTTGTGGCATGTGTGTATTCAGTTGGTTCTGATTGTGCTCACATGTTATTTGTGTGAAGAATAATATCCAAAATCAGAATGCATCTGTTTTGCGTCCACATTTTTATGGTGAGAAAAAAAAGAAAAAGAAAAAGAAAAAGAAAAAAACACGTAAGCGTCCTCTCCTGGCTTTTCATCACTTTCTGTGGCTACAACACTATACTTTGTACATAGCTAAATCAATCACTGGGCTGGTGGGAGATGATTCTTCATGAATCTCTCATGCTTCTGCATATATGAAAGCACAGTTTTTAGCTGATCTTTATCCTAGACTGTTTTTTGAAGATGTTTGAAAGATACAGGTGCTGCTTCTTTCCAGAGCAAAAGTAAGACTCCTTAGAGGCAAGATTCCTTAAATTCAGATTCCTCTGCTTCAATCCACCTCGCTGTGTTCAGGGATCCCCAGGACCTCCGTGTGTCACCCGGAAGATGAGGGCTCACAGAAGTGTCTGGAAAGTGCTAAAACTGTAGCTACTGCTAGTTCAGTGGATATGAAATTGACCTTCACTTCTGATTGAGGAAAACTGTGCATTTTGCCCAAGACTGTGAAATTGTGGAGCTAACTCGTTAAGTAGGAGGTAGGGTAAAGGTTTGGACTTTTCTTGATTCATAAGGCCAGGGAAATGGAAGGCTCAAACCCAATAAGAGCTGGTCTCAAAACTGGGAAAGATTAAAACCATTCATATTCACAGGCAGCACAACAAAATCATTAGCAATCTCTAAATTAGTAGGTGTTTGACAATAGGTATTAGTTATTAGCCTATGTGGTAGATCATGAGAAAATGAAAAAGAAAAAAGCTATGAAAATGTAAGTAGAGAAGAAAATCAGTAGTCCTGATAATTATTTTCAGTGCAGCACAATATCTGTAAAATTGTATTATGGCCATAATTAGATGAAATTATATTAGAAAAGTTAAAACCATTCTTGGGAGTAAATAGAAATTTCTATGACATTTGTTTCTGTAATTAGGAAAAAAGTATGTTCCAAGTTTTAAATTCTTACCTGCACAGAATTAATTGTGGGTAATTCTGAGATATCAATAAAAGTATAAATACAGGGCTGGGGAGATAGCTCCGAAGCACAAGTGCCTGCTGGGCAAGTGCAAGGTCGTGAGTTCGAACCCTGGTCCCACACACACAAAAAAAAAGTATAAATACATTGACAGCAAAAATGACAACGCAACACTATGTTCTTTGTGGCGTGAGTAGCTATCAAAAAGAAGTGTAAAGCTTTTACTACTATACCTTGACGAAGGTATGTGGATATTGTATGTGAGGATGTCCAGAGGAGAAAATAGAGCTGGAGACAGGGCTAGGTGCTTGCTCACATGCACATTCCACAGATTTGATCACTAGCTTCACCAAAGGAAAATGTTAAGAAGCCAACAAATTTGGCTGAATGGAAGAAATCCATATACATAAAATAGTCATAAATGCAAGACTAAGTCAAATCATATATTGAAAGAAAGTTCATAAGCAATGAAAACAAAAGATGTGTTCTAATGATGTTTAGTCATGAAATCAGGTCTGCATCTTGTACTCTGAACAACTCTAATGAAGACATAAATATGCAATGTATTACTCACTGTAAAATATAAAAATAATAATACAAATGAATAAATTAATAAAAAAAGAAAGAATAAAGAATAAAAGGCAAATAATGTAATAGGAAGACTAAAATCATGTGAGAAAGTAATTAAAAATGACATTGGAAGTAGAAAAACAGAGATTAAGTTTAAAACATTTGATATTCAGGAAGAGAGTGATGCAACGCTCCAGTGTTTACATTGTAGAGTAATAATACCACTAAGCTTCTCTTCTGGAGAGTTATCAACTTAAGTTTGCACAGAAAAAATTAGAGAAAAAGAAGGGCTACACGGGTAGCCAATATTTTGGCTCTAGGCCCTCAAGTTCAGTGAGGACTCAGGACATATGAGAACCTGTATTATAACATCCTACAAATCAGTGGTGTCCCAAATTTTCTGTTCAAGGAGATTATGGGTGTCACACAGGAAAGAGATTGACAATGTGATCAAGGAGAGTCACCTAGAGAGAAAACATTCTCTCAGGCTTTCACAGCAATGGCCATGACTCATCCAGATGGCTGACACTGCCAACTGCTCTACAAAACTTAGTTCTCATTGAACTAAGAGAGCTCCTTTCTCTTAGTTCAACGAGAATAAATATTTGAACTAATAGTGCTTAGGAAAGTTATTATGTCTGAATCTTGTACTCTGAACAACCATATGAAACCACCAATATGCATCGTATTAATTATTGTGGCTATCCTACTGACTTGTTTGGAAACTATCTCATTGTCATTTCTGATTAAAATTAATAAAATTTTAAAAAGAAAGAAAAGTAAAGAGAGAGAGACCTAACTCTGCTAGGAAAGTAATGACAAAATAAAAATGAGATATCACCATTAACTATTAGCAAATGGGAAAGAGGATTCCATATATAATATCTGTAATAGCATTAATTGGTATAGCCTTTTAAAGGACTTTTTGACAGAATCAAACAGAGGCCCTAAATTTGCATTTTGGTTGCAACAGCAATTTTATTAGGAACTGATCTAAAAGAACTTACTATTCAAATACATAAAAAATTGTTTTCTAGGAATATGAACTATAGCTCTGTCAGTAATAGCAAATAGTTAAGCACTATGGTGTATATTCAATAAGGGAGAAGTAATAATTAAAACACTTTAACATGAACATTGTTAATAATATGCCAGCAAGATCCTATCAGCTTGACAGATGTGCCCAATCAAGACTAACTGAAAACCCTCCCAGATAGTCTAATCATCATGGAGGCCACCCCCAAATTGATGAAATAAGTACATGTCTACTTTGCATGACATTAAGGAATGGTTTTTACTTATTACAAAGGAATATTGTGACAATAATGACTGATGACATATATAACTGAAAACAGTTCTCATCAAAGATTATAAAGAAGTTTTATGTGATAATCACAAAAACAATAGTAAACCAATGAAAGCAAAATCTCACCACATTAATGTAGACATCACAGATGCAAGTTAAAATTGAAATGACCTATCAGTATACACTCTCAGATAAGGTCTGTCAATATTCTACATCAGCAAGAAATGTAAATTCTGTTTACTGGTCGTATGTTAATTGCTATAACTTTGGAAAGTGGTTCTCTAGTTTCTATCATCATTAAAAATCTATATGCAAAATAGTCTATTTTACTTACAACTCACTATCTTAGAGAAATTTTTGTACATATGCAGTAGGGAATACATAGAACAATAGAAATAATATCAAACAGTGTAATTCAACAAAAGACCTGCTGGCAGTGTGCTGGGCTAATACCATGCAGTGTGTTTATTCACTAGAGTATTATAGACAGTGAAAATGATAAATCACAGGATACAATTTATGACAGATAAATCTTACAAAGAAAATACTGAAAACATTTTTATAACACAAATCATAGAATAATACACATATTTCTAATTACATAAAATCTTTAAATATAGGGCCAATGAGATGGCTCAGCGGTCTAAAGCACCTGCTTAGACAAACTTAGGCAGCCAGCAGGACTGTGCTTCAATCTCCAGCACCACATGCTGTGCCAGCCCTGCCCCAGGGCACGCTGAGCCAGCCATAAAAATAAATAAATAAATAAATAAATAAATAAATAAATAAATAATATAGACATCTGTAACTTTTACAATTTAAAAAATAAAGCCTAAAAATAATAATTTCAGAAACTAAGACAATGACAATAAGAAAATACTGCATAATAGACCACTGAGATAGTTCTACATTATTTCATATGTGAATCCTAGATAGTTAAAAGAAAAAAAAACAGCAGAAGTAGATATTGGTTTTCTTCTAGCACAAAGAATCATAGAGAAAAAAATGAAGCTTTGGAAAGAAAGCAGTAATATAATATAAAGCATCAATATGTTGCTTTGATATATAATGTAAATACACAAATGTTTTTACTGTAATATTGCCCTTATAAAGTTTTTATCACAGTGAATCTGATTACTCCACATGACTTTGCTATTCTGAAGTGGAAATATGCATGTTTATCCACAGTGCACACATCATATGTGAGAATCTATACAAGTATATATAAATGTTGGCTTTTATTTAAAATAGGTCAAGTCACATATTTATAATATGATGATGTATATGTCATGCCATGAAATAGGCATATATTATATTTTCATTTAAAGGCCAGGTATACTGTTTGGTATGCTGAGAACAAAATAAAAACATATTTTTCCAAGCAAAGTTAATAAAATCCAAAATATTCAAATATTTATTCTTGGAGAATTTTTTTTTTTTTTTGATGTAGTTGGTACAGGGTCTCACTATGCAGCTCCGACTAATAGTGATCGTCCCGTTTTCAGCTTCCCCAGCACTGGGATTATAGGCATGCACCACCACACCCAGTCTCGGTCTCCAGATCCATGTGTCTCCGGGACGGAGCCAGCATGGCCTGTGGGACTGGGGATCGAACCCTAATCCTTGTGCTTGCCAAAAAAGGTGCTTAGAGTATTGAGCTATCTTGATGGCCCTCTCAGGAAATTTTAAAAAAAGAAAATTTCAAGAATTGAAATAACCCTGTGAATGTAAACTAAGAGCATAGAGTCTCCAGCACATTTCTCTTCTCCAGTTCAAACAATGTGTTGCTATAAAGCCAACATGAAAATTCTTGTCTATAATGTACTTCAAGTGTTATGTGCTTAAGGCTTTAAAAGACCCACAGTCTTCCTTTTTGTAAAAGTATTGTATGATAAGAAAATAAAGCTCTCACTATAGTCTCTCTTTGAAGTTGATTAAATACACCTATGCGATATTTTTTCAAGGTCTAAAATGCCAAGTAATGCATGTGTAGATAACACAGCTATCATTTGATAGCACTTAAAAGATAACATTGAACTCTAAGAAATTTACTCATCAGGTGAAGTTAGGAAGTGGAAAGTCATACTGGGATTCTGTTTGAAGAGCGTCTGAGCGAGTAAGTTTCAAGTCGTGCAGTGCCAAAGGCCGTGATGCAGGTATGGATTCATGCTACGCTTCTCCTCTACCAGTTTCTCACTAGGCTCTGATATGTTCTAACTGAACTCTACGCCATCTTGCTACTTCCTGTCTGCCCAGGCTTGCTGAAGTAATTCTGCTCGGGCCTCCAATCAACAGGGGCATAGCTGATATTTAACAACACTTTTCATTTTTCCTTGTATCCGTTCACTTTGTATGTGCTGTAGGGTAGTCAGGACGCACCTGGAACAAATCCTCTAATAACTTGCTACAGAGAAAAGATTCATGAGAAGAGGAAATTCTGTGTCCCTTTCCACAAATCTTTATTTCCAGAAAAACTTACTTCTTGTCTAAAATTGCTTTAAAGTGATTGCTCAGTGCCTGTGACAATGCCAGCATTCCTGGGCACTTCCAGGAGCTGTCTTTCCTTAAGCAGATAATAGATTTTACAGAGAGAATGCAGTGAAATAGTGGCCACGAAAATTCATCTCGAGGGTAATTACATTTCACATCGCCTAAATTTTAATTCATATTCTGTACTGACCAATGTCTTCGTCAATTTATCTGATCTCTTTAACCCTTAACTTTCTCATCTATAAGGAGAATTACCATTTGTCACAATTTTTCACTGACCTTTTTCAACAATATTTAAATACTAAATGAGTTCATAAATGGTAAAGTGTATGTGGAATAGCTTCAGGAACATAGAAAGAAAAGAGCCAGATTTTTACAAGAGGCATTATGTATAGAAAGTGAGAGAGATAGTGTTAATCCATCCATATGCACCATCTGGATTTGCTTTTTTAAAATGACTGTCCTGGATTTAGTTGATTATGATTTCTCTCTCCTTTGTATGGGATAACTGGAAAACAGTTAAGTAATTATTTAAATTTACACTTATGTTGCTCTAAATGCTAAGAAATTGATTATTCAAGAGAAATAGGATAGTGATAATTTATCCAAAAGTGCAGGCCGATGAGATGGTTCAGTGGTCTAAAGTGCCTGCTTAGGCGAGCTTAGGCAACCACAGAGACTGCAGTTCAATCCCCAGCACCACATGCTGCACCAGCCCTACCCCCAGGGCAGGCTGAGAAGGCCATGACATACATACATACATACATACATAACGTACATACGTACATACATATCCAAAAGTACTATGCCAATGCCATTGAAGGACTCTATCTTCCCATTTTCCCCTTAGACCTTAAAAATGTGTGTGTTGCTAAATGTTGCATATTTTCCAGTTTTCGTAGGGTGAAATAAAATAATGGGTAAAAACAGCAGTAGCAGAGTCCAAGGTAAGGACTATGAAAATCATTCTTAGTGCTCTAATTATTGGTACATGCCACACTCCTTACTGATTTTTCCATATAAGGAATCATTAATTTCACGGGTATATATCTATAGATATAGATATAGATATAGATATAGATATCCAAACTCAAATTCAAAAATCAATAAATGTCAAAAGTATTGTACAATGAGAATTATAAAACAGATATATTAGTAATATTCTTAGTAAAATATATCTATATTTCTAGTATTTTTTTATTTTAAAAATATATTATTCTGGATTCAAGTCTACATTGCTAAATTATCTTTAGCCAAAATTTAAACATTCCAATAAAAATTTAAATGTGCATTTCTATTTTTAAAAAACTGCTTCTATTCACACACACACACACACACACACACACACACACACACATGTTTTGCCTTTCTGTTTTTCCGTATTTGAGATACTTGCTCAGTATTTGCTCATTTGGCCTCATAATTGCATGACATCTTTTTCAGGCTGCATCATGCAGAATGGAAGATTAATACAATCAAAAATGAACATAGGCGAAAAAATAAAAATCCATCTCAGAAAGAGCATTTGTGGATATGAAAACAAACCAGCAACAGCCAGGAAAGCTCTGTTTCAAATTTAGGAGGATCTGAGAATGGAGAGGGAATTGGTTTCTTCTCCTTTATTGCTTAAATTAAATATAAAACTATGAGGCATTAAATGTCTTCTGGGAACTCACCCAATTTCTGGAAAAATGAGGCTTGATTCTTTGGAATTTGATGACAACCCTTTTCAGAACACAAGCCCATCCGGTGGCAAAGGTACTAAATGACACGCTGGAAACAGGGAAGAAAAGGAGGGCAGGGAGGGGAGGGGCGTGCGGGAGCACAGCTGGAGAAATGAATCCTGAGGAAAAGACTGTGGCCTGAGGCATGTGCCTGAACAGCAACATCAGTGGCTGAACCGAAGTGAACGTGGAAAGTAAGCCACTAGGGGACTGAAATTAAACTAGAATCACAGGAGTATTTAATAATTATTTGAGTAGAAACTAAATACCTTCATTATCAAATGCAAATGATTCTTTTAGTTAACCGCCACCAAGTGCAGTGTCATAGCAAAGTCAAGCTGCTTGGCCCTGAGGGATGTTTTGTCGTGGTGCTCAAACATCCCAGGGACATCTCCCTGCATTCAGGGATGGAAAGTGTGGACTTAAATGTAAAACAAAAAAATAAGGCAGGAAAAATGCCCTTTTCTCTTTGTTGATCATGAAAAGTTGGAGAACACTTTATTTCCTTTATTTGCCAAAAGGTGAGATGTTTATCAATATCTTACCCAAAATATTTAATGAATAAAAAGCAAAACTGGAATATGAATAGCATTGTACTTTTTAATGGTATATTATGAAGTAATGAAGAAAGGAAAGTATATTTTACAGAAAAAAATTTTTACTCCTACTGAGAAAGTAATCATAAATACATTAATGCTTTCTCCAGAAGTTGTGGACAAACTTAGTGGTCTTCAGTAGATAGCAAAGTGCATGGTCTACCCACACAACTGAAATTCTTCTCAAAGATCTGAATCAGGAAGGTACCTTAACTTGTCTCTACTTCAGTAAATCTGATGCTTCCACTTTCAGCTCTTTCTTCTGTCTGAATACTATAATGAAAAACATTCATTTTTGTTACCAAAACTCTTTGCAGGTATAAACTTCCCTATTCCCCATTTCTACACCTAGTTTACTAAATAATAGACATCAGCTACAAATTCCAAAATGTGATGATAAACCAACTCTTGACAATTTAAACAATTAAAATAATTAAAATAAGTTTAGTGCTAAACTTTTAATGGATGGAGGTCCAATTTTAATTAGCAAGTGAGGCAGGTGTGGTGATCTACACCTGTAATGCCAGTAAACCCATCTATGTGGAGAGGCTGAGGCAAGAAGACTGCTTGAGCCAAGAATGTAGGCCAGTCTTGGTAACAAATGTGACATATACTTTTTAAATGAAAATAGTTAGATTGCTTTTGTTTTTCTTTTACTATGATTTCAGTGATTTCAAACATTATCTATAGATTTGCTATATCTAGTTCAAGAAGTAGTAAAATAAAAGATTTTCCTTGTCATTCATAATAACTAGTGAGCCAAAGAGTCAATATACAAGTTCCTTTACCATTCACTCATTGAAGAATATTGGATTGTCTTTAGTTTGGGGCAGTCATGAATGCATTTTTTTCCTTTTTGTGGTACTGGGGATTGAATTCAGTACCTTGTGCTTGGCAGGCAAGTGCTTATTCTCCTGAGCTATCTCCCCAGCCCTGAGGTAATTATGAATGAATCTCAATAAATATTCATGGAAATCTTTTTTGTGACTATAGTAAGATTCCCAGGTTTTCTAGAAATTATATGCCTCCCAGAGCAGGAAAGAAGCTCAGCAGACTAAGTGCCTACTTAGGCAAGCACGGGGACTGGGCTTCGATCCCTGATATCTCAAACACCTGCCTGTCCCAGGATATGCTGGGCCTGCAACTGAATCTGAGCATGTTAGCACATGCCTGTAATCCCAGAGCTACGAGGTTTGAAAACAGATGGATCACTACAAGTCAAAGATGTGTAGTGAGACCCTGCACACACACAGAGAGAGAGAGAGAGAGAGAGAGAGAGAGAGAGAGAGAGAGAGAGAGAGAGAATCTAAAGAAAAGAAAGTATATGTTTCTCTTCGTCAGCAATCCTCAGAGCTTTTTCAAGTATATGCTATTCTGTGCTTCCACCAATATACAAAATAATTATATCTGCTTCAAATCCTAGCCAGTACTTAGATTATTGTTACTGATATCTGAGCTTGCTTCTGATAATATATTTTTTCTCTGGAAAAATACATTCATGGTTCTTTTAGAGCAAAGCACATATCAACAAATTATCTCAATTTTCCTTCATGAAAACCTCTTCATTTCACCTTTACCATTTTCCTGTTTGTTGAAAAAGTGCCCTTGGGTATTTCAGGCTAGCCTCAATCTCATGAACTCACAATTCCTGCCTTAGCCTCCACAGAACTATGATTACAGGCCTGCACCACTACTGGCTTTACTTTCACTTATGAAAGTTTTCTTTGGGTATGAAATTCTTATTTAATTTTAAGACTTGAAATTAGTATCTCATTTGAAGAATCTTAAAACAAAAAGACACATGTATAAAATATTAGTCATTGTGCATTAATTATTGCAATGGAGCTAAAAAGCTTCTCTTCATAAAGAATATAAATTATATGTAGAAGAATGGGAACAAGTTATTTCATACATAGCTTTCATAATTTTAGTAAAAATTTCATTTGATAGAAAATGACAGAGAAAATCAGACAGCTGAGAGACCCATATATTTCCTGAGTGTTATAATTATCAGGCAGTGATGTAACTCGGAGATAATACATTTAATAAATACAGCAAAATTAATCCAAAACGGAAATACAAATTGCCAAATTTGGAAGCAACCAAGATGACCTTCATCGGGTGAATGGATAAATCAGTTGTGGCAAATTCATACAAAAGAACACTATTTAATGCCAAGAAGATTTGAGCTATGAAGTCCTGAGAAGATACACATTACTGATTAAAGAGCCAGTGTGAAACTGATGCATATTCTATGATTCCAACACTATGACCTTCTGGAAAAGGCAAGCTGAAGGCAGTAGTAATTATCATTAGTTGAAGCAGATTTGAGAGGAAGGATAGATGAGTCAAAGAGCAGAGAGTATTTTTAAAGCAGTAAAACTGTTGTCTTAGAATGTCACTGCGGACACATAGCAGTTTAAATTTGTTCAACTCCATATCTTGTAAAACATTAATCATGAGCCCTAATGTAAACTGCAGACTTTGGCTGACAGTGAGTCAACATAGATATATCCATTGTAATGCATGTGTTATTGTGTTTGCAACGTTGATGATGGTTAAGCTTAGGAGAATCGTGAAATTGTGAATCAGGGAGTATGTGGGAAATCTCAGTTCCTTCTAGGCAATTGTTTTTGTGTATGTAAAACTGCTTTAGAATTAGACTATCAAAAATAAACACAAAAATTCTAGAACAAAAATATAACAACAAATTCAGGATTTGGCAGATTTAATAAAGCAGTTTAAAGTCTGGTTAATAAGAACATTAGAGAATGAAGAGTTGACTCAGAAATATTCAGGCCAACAAGATACGCAGGAAAAAAAATAGGATACAAGATATGCGTATCACAAAGAAAGATGCATGGAGAATACACAGAATTCTTCTGTATTCCAGAAATCAGCCAAACCTTACAACCACAACCTTTGGAAGACACATGCCTTTAGGAATATATATTTCTAATTTAGGAATCTTAGGAATATATTTTAGGAATTTATATTCATATATATTTTCCTCTTAAGGGAGAAATTACCAGTGTTATTGGGCTCTAAAATTCCCGTGATTTACTAGACAAGAAAACACTATCTTCCCAAGATGACTACCATGTAAAAATTTTTAAAGACAGTCCAGATAAAAGGCACCAGTGGCACTGATTGGAAATTGTGCAAAACCAAAAGAACCCTAAACTCTCTGGCAAGTGAAAGGACTTTTGTAGAGTTGAATATCCACTGTAATTATTTTTCCTTAAGAAAGCTGAGACCCATAGGCCCCTATAGTGTTATTTTCTGAACATAATGATCCCCAAATCCCCCTGACTTCAGCAGCATGGATGATATCGATGTAACAATACAACTTGGATGCACAATCATTCTGAAATCAATATGAAGAGTCCTCTAAAATCCAAAACTACAAATTCTATTTGACCCAGACATTGTTCTATCTTTCTGAAAGGGTTAAAGCCCTCGTATTGCAGAGATACATGCATACCTTTGTTTGTAGCAGCACAGCCCCTAATAGTTAAGTATTGGAAGTGGCCCATATGTCTTTCAGCAGATGAATGGATAAAGAAAATGTGACATTTATGGACAATGGAGTACTATAATCCTATGAATAGAGATAAATTCGGATCACTTATACGAAGATAGATGCATGTTGAGACCATAATGTTAAGTTAAATAAATCTTAAATATCATGAGATATATGAAGTTTAAACAAGAGAATAAAATAAAAGACAGAGAAGAGAAAATAAGCAAACAGATCTTTGGTCAATGGGAAGGAGACTAAGATTTTAGAAGAGGGAGAGAAGATGGGAAGAGATTATTAAAAAATGAGGTGTATCACATACATGTTCCAACTCCCCACATATGTGTAGTCTTTATGTACTGAAACGATGTGCTACGAAAAAATTTAAAAACATAAATAACTTTAAAGTTTACTTCCATTAAAAAAATAACTGGTGGTTCATGCCTGTAATCCCAGCACTCGGGAGGCTGAGGAAGGAGGATCGGTGAGAATTTGAGACCAGCCTGGGCTACAGAACTGAGCGCAAGGCCAGCCTGAACTGCATAGTGAGACCCTGTCTCAAATAAATAAATAAATAAATAAATAAATAAATAAATAAAAAGTTAAGACAAGATGGGGGAAAGATTAAAACAAATGTCTGGTGGTTTGTGTTAAAATATTTAAACTGAGTCCTACAAGATAGCTCAGCGGACTAATAAGCCTGCTTAGGCAAGCACAGGCAAGCACAGCGACTGGGGTTCGATCCCTGGCAGCATATGCCCCACTGGCTCCCTCCCCGGGTGCATGCCTCACTGTCCACCTAGAGCAGGCATGTGGGCACTTGCTGAATTCCCAGCACTGGGAGGTTGAAAGCAGGAGGATTACCATGAATCTGAGCTGTATAGTGAAACCCTGTAACAACCAAATGCATTTTTAAAAAAATAAACTAATTTGAAAATGAATGAGATTCTTAACCTTGAAGATAGACAAGATATAAAATAATGTATACTAAAATGAGAAAAGAAGGCCAAAATGGAAGCAAAATTTTTGTAAAGAAGGAGAGGAAGAGGAGGTGAAGAGAAGGTAGGAAATGAGGGGAAAAAAAGAGCCAAGTTATAGCATGTACAAGTACCAATTCCCTAATTAATGTAATCATTATATATGGCTGAAATGTATTTAATTAATTAAATTTTTTAGTTAAAGAGATTATGACTAAATATCTGCGATATCACTGTAAACAACTTTATCTTCTCCATTCTTTAGAAAATACAAAATAAAGCAGTATTACCATTGCCTCCAGGTTAGCTATAATTTATAAAGTATGAATATATGTTTATTATATATTATATAAATATATACTAATTATATATTATAAAATACATGCAATTTATTTTACTATGAAAAATGCATTTATATATGCAACAATAGTCACGTGACATTGTTTCTAGCAATATTATTTCACAGCAATGTTATCTCTAATATTCAAAGTCTCCAAATAGTCATCAGTAACAAAGGGAAACGGTGCACATCCATGAAACAAAGCACTGCATGGCAAAGTGACAAATGAACTAGGTCTGCATGTAACTTAGGGTAAGTATCTGGTTGCACTTCAAATATTTAGTCTGCCTTTGCTTAGAGAAACAAAATAAGGAAATACTTGACATTTGCTTTTAATTACACTTTACACTGAGTATGTTAGAGATCAGCTAGCGCAGTACTGCCATAAATCTTTCACAATTCATAATCCGCAGAGTCAACATTCTTTTATTTTAAAATTTGAGGCAATGACTGAAAATTTATTTCAATTTATTATTGGGCAATCAAACAGAGTGGGAAGAGAAGTGGATCCTCACATGACTTCAACCGAAGAATCCTTGATATTGTGCCCTGAGGGTATCAGCAAGACTCAGAATATTAAGGAAAAATTGTTTCTGTGTTTATCTTTCGTTTGAAGTATTTGAAACTCTTTTTTTTTAATAAGAAATGACATGGAATTTATGATTTTTATTCACTTATGTAGTTGTGCTTATTTGCCTCCATGGTTATAAAATTAACCATGTAAGAATATAAATTTTGCTGGCATATGAACACTTAGTTTATAAAACTGTAAAGGGCCAGTGAGATAGCTCAGTGGACTAAGCGCCTGCTTAGGCATGCACAGGCCCTGGAGTTAGATCCCAGGCCCTGCATGCTGCCCCAGCTCCACTCCCCAGCCCGTTACCAGGTGTGCTGAGTGGGCCATAGAGACAGGGCCTGGTGGCAAACACCTGTAGTCCCAGTGCTGGGGAGGCTGAAACACAATGACCAAGTCCAAGCTCCATCGTGAGACCCTGTCCCGAATACATAAAAAATAGAATAAAATAATAAAATAAATTCTAAGTTTTTTAGGTTTAAAGTGACTTTACACACACACACACACACACACACACACACACACACACTCACATACATGAGACTAATTACAGAAAATAGCCTACATTGACTCGCTATACATTTTTTTTTCGCTATACATTTTTTATTGTGTTTTTTAATTGGGTCAATAGTATCTAATTTTCTAACGTAGTCTACTAAAAACGTTAGATTTCTTAAAACTGCTTCATGTCTCAAGTAAAATGCAGTAACTGTTTTACTTACCCATTTAGGATGTCTGTTTCAAGCATAAGTTTACCTATAGAAGTTTATGTTTCTAATACAAAGTATATTAGAAAGGATTTTAAAATTACAGAAGTGTGTTAGTGGTTGGTCTGGGACAACAGACCAAAGGTTACAGGTCACAGGATTGCGTCCTGTTTAATGACTCAAATGAAAAGGAAAGCTGGTGGTAGTGCAGTGGAAGACAGAAAGCGAAGCAAATCAACTTCCTAAGATCCTTGTATTTTTCTGAATGATAGATGTGTACATGACGATACAAGTACTATGCTCATGGTTTTGAGTGTTCATTTAAAATAATTACATTGAGGGCCTGCTAGATAGCTCAGTGGATTAAAGTAGCTGCAAGCAGGCTCATGGGATGGGGGCTGCATCCCTGGGCCGGCAGTGCAGAACCTGCCCCCAGGGTGAGCTGAAGAAGCAATTGAGACTGGGCGTGGTCAAGTGCGCCTGTAATTCCAGCTCTTGGGAGGCTGTGAACAGGCGGATCACTATGAGTCTCATGTAGTAGTGAGACCCTGAGCACTCTGTAGGCTCTTCCCTGAAATATAAAATTACTACATTGACAGGAATTCACTGTAAAGGACCTCATATGGGAATCAGGTGTCTAAGTTTAGCAAGGATTAGAATTTTAAAAACCACAATGGTGAAAAGTTATATAATACTTACATACTTACATACATGTTTGTATGAGATATATATGTGATAAAAAATTTTTGTTCTGTGTCCTAGTGGTTCGCATCTCAGATGTTAAAATACTTCAGGAAAATTAGTCCCTTCACATTCTGGATGAAAATACACCTTTTGGTAAAAATGGATATTTTTCCATATTTTTATTAGCTGGGTATATTTCACATTATCCTTTCAGAAGATAATGTGAAGTAGATTGTGTTCTTTCTTTCTTTCTTTCTTTCTTTCTTTCTTTCTTTCTTTCTTTCTTTCTATTTGGTACAGAGTTTCACTGCACAGCTTGGACTCATAGTGATCCTCCTGTCTCAGCCTCCCCAGTGCTGGGATCACAGGTATACACCACCACGCCCTGTTTTTGTGGCTGGCCTGGTACATTCAGGGTTCTGGGGCTGACGTGGCATGCAGTACCAGGAACTGAACTTGAGTCCTTCCACTTGCCAGAAAGTGCCTGAACCTCGGAGCTGTCTCCCCAGCCACAAGATTGATATTCTTGATTTCACTTTCAGTAGCAAAAACTTAATGCTACTAAGTGCTACTATGTACCGAAGACTTATTGTTCAGTTTTGCCTCTGCTTCTGGTGACATTGTTGTGGGCTCTTCTCTGAATTGCTATAACTACTCCTAAAATATTGACTCCTACTGACTTTCTATTTAGTGATTATGTATTTAATGTCAGCTGTATGTCATACAGAATTATTCTAGATTTGGAGAACATATTAATGAACAAACAAACAAAATCCCAGAATATCAAATTTACATTCTTATTGGCATAGGATAGATATAGAATATATGAAAGAAATATACAAATGCATGAGAAAAATAAAAAATTTAGGGCTGGCCAGAGTGCTCAGCAGACTAAAGTGCCTGCTTAAGCAGAGAGCAGGGGCCAGGATTCCATCTGTGGCACCACAAACTCTGCTGGCCCCACCCCCGGGGGCGCTGAGGCAGGGACTGAGTAGATATCTTGGCACATGCCCATAATCCGAGAATTTGCGAGCCTGAAAACAGGAGGATCCCTACGAATTGGGTCTATGTGTAGAGACCCTGTAGACCTTGTATGAATACATAAAACATAAAAATAAAATAAAATTGAGAAGAAAGACATTCATCTTACTAACTTTTCTACTGAAACAACAGCAACTGCATGCTTTCCTTCTTTTCCATTCTCCCAGCAATAGTCTCAAAAACACAGGAAAGGTAAAGACAATTGAGGAAAGAATAAAAAGAATGCTGTGTACTTCCAGATGGCCACGGATTCTAAAGTTAGTGTTTAATGTTAGATCCTGAAAAAGACACTGAACATGCAAACAAATCAGTCACTCCCCTTGCCCCCAAAGGGCTTACGTCCGTGTTGTGTTAACAGCTCCACAACCCCTCATTCTGTTGCTCCAAGCCACGGAGACTAAAGCAAGCAAGGTGCTAGCTCCCCGACATCAGCACCCAGGATGGAGCAATGGTTCAAAACAAAACCTTTTCTTAACAGCTTTAAAAGTTGGAGGAACATTTATTAGAAGCCAAATAGCTTTTTGCTTTTATAAAGAATTGGATCAATAGCCAAACTGAAAATAGTTTATGTATTTTAGCTCAATAAATTAAATTCTGCAAAACAATATTTCAAAAGATTCACTCATCTGGTGAAAGCCAATTGTAGTAGGAATCAGAAGCTCTTGAGCTCTGCAGCCAAGGGTGTTTTGTTACCACAGTAGCTTCAGAAGTCTGATGCTTAAAATTCTATCTAAAACAGATGTAACTTTATTAAATGCTCATGGGGAAGGCCTTACATGAAGTATTTTGGAAATTCTTGGGATCAAGCTCAGGGTCGTGTATATATGAAGCAAGTGCTCTACTGGAAAGCTAGGCTGCTTCCCCAAAAAGGAACTTTAAACCCTTACAATACTTACTTTTATTTCATATAATTTCCTGGAACACTCAAGAAAAATATATTTTGACTCAGAAAAGTAATGCTCTATATGATTCAGTGATTCATAGATGAAGTACATCATAAAAGCCAGCTATGAAATGACTAATTAGTTTGCCTCAAAGATGATTCATATTTTACACACCTTCCCCTTATGTTTGAATTTACTCAGAAAACATGGCAAATAATATAGTCCTTGATGGAAAACTTGATGAATAAGTTTACTTTCAATATTTGTTCGACTCAAGCTACAAGTTTGAATTGAACTTTTATTGCATTTCATGAGTTATTTTAAAATGTGAGTAAATAAAATTTTTAAGGATGTTCGCAAGTGGGTGAAGCTCACTAAGGTGGTATCTAATATCCTCTTTCTTCCTGTCTCATGTCTGGCTGTGGGAGAGTGTTTATTCTGAGAATATCCAGCTCACAGCTGTATCTCACCAATCAACCCCTCCACATCAGCCAGGTGAGTACCAAATGCTTCCATGTGTGATAAATGCAGACTCCTTTTTTCTTTCCCTCAGCTGATTGAGAAAATCAAGTGTTCTGTGTGCAGCTCAAGAAAATCTCAAATGTCCATTAAACCTACTAAAAACGTCAGTAGTTTGTCAGCCCATAGTGAAAAACAGGAGACCACATGGAAGATGAAATTACTTGAGGGACATGTGTGCGATGAATTTGCAAGTCATGGTTCTCTTATTCTTGCATGTTGTTCTCATGTGGCTTCTGCACTGCTCTAAAGCTCATGACTGTACTATGTGGCTTTAAAATATGTATATAAGATACTAAATATGCAAGATTGAAATTTTAATATATAGGTGATGACCCATAATTCTACTATAGTCATTGAGTTTATGTTTGCCACATGTTTCATCGTGGAGTAAAAAGATTTTTAATTTTGCCTATAGTAAGAAACAATTTCCTTTTATGATTTGAAACAAGGTTATTGCTTTATATGTTAAAGTTTTCTATTCATTGAGCAAGAAGAATTAAATATGACACCTTCCCTTAGTGATTGAGTGCCTCTTCCGGGTCAGAGTGATGGACGATGAGGGAGGATGCCCCTGAAGAGAGTGCCTGCTGATTACAGCATGCAGCAGCATCAGACAACCTCTCATGGCTACAGGAAACACAGGGGTCTTCCCTTTGTTTGTAGAGCATGGGTCACCTGTGGAGGGAGAGTAACCAGGGGAGAGTGCTGTTCTCAAGGATGTTTTAGGAAACTGTTCATTATCTCCAGTAATCTGTCTTCCAGTGTTATACCCATCAATTGCCATGAAATTCTGAGTGCAGCCATATCATCCACAAGCAGCTGAACTGTAACTGATGTCATTGGGCACAGTATGCATAACAGGAAGGTCCCAGAGGCTTTTAGGCTGTGTGGAGGTGGTACCCCTGGGGCGGGTTGGAACAAAGGCCACAGTGGGGGACACAGCAGTGGGAGCCAGGTGTCTTCCAATAACCAGGTGCCACATAGGCTCCCTGAAATGGTCTGGGTAGGGCTGTGGTGCCACGAACAGTTTGGAGTGTGGTCCCTTTCCAGTTCTGTGGGTTGTGTGGGTCAGGACAATCCAAAAGACACAGGTGCATGTGGGGGCAAGACAGGGCTGGAGGTGGCGGGCTGTGATGTCAAAATAGCTCTCTGCAGTAGTGACCCCAGGTCTAAAGACAGATGTGGACCATGCTCCCTCAGGACCAGTGCTACCACGGGCACTGCCATGAGCTCGTGGGCCATGAGGGCTGCAGGATTCTCAGCAGCAAGAGGTTCAGGAAACCACGCTATCAGTGGAGTTGGCTGAGGACTTGTTAATCTTTTTTTGTCATTGGAGACTGTCCCAGATTTAAGCTATTCTGAACCAGTACATGCAAGGAACTTCATTGCCTTCTTTTATAAGGCCATCTGAAGTCTGAATTGCAAGGCTTCTCTCTTTCATGCAAGCTGCACTCCAACACTGTGTCCAGACCTTTTAGCTGAGTAGGGGACTGTCCATTCTTTAGTGTTGGTTGTCCTTTCAGGAGAAAAACATGTCTGACACCTCTCCTAGCTCATCTTGGTAGAAGTCTTCATAACCCTCAAGGTGTTCTTTGCAATGCAAGTTCCAAATGTTGACCAAGCCCAGTGTGCCTACTTTTTCTTTTGATTGTTTATACTTTTGGTGTCAAAACTAAGAATACACTGCTAAATCCAAGGTTAATTTTTCCTGGGTTTTTTTCCTTTTTTTTTATTGTGGTACCGGGGATTGAATTCAGGACCTTGCACTTGTGCTTGTCAGGCAGGCACTCATTCTACTGGGCTATCTCCCCAGTTACTTCCTAAGTTTTATACTTGTTTTTATACTTTGATTGCTTATCTACTTTAAATTCATTTTTGTGAAGAATGTGAAGTATAGATTAATGAGACTTTGGGTAGACAACTAGATACAAACCATAACAAAAACCATGCTAGACCTATTTTTCTTTTCATATTTGGGGCCATTGATTCTTCCTGTCTTATTACCCTGGCTAGAACTTCCAGTGCAATTTCTAATAGAAGTGTTAAAAGTTATCCACTTTGTCTTGTTTTAAATTAAATACTGTAAGAAATCACTAGGTCTTAGAAAATTAGGAAATAAAACAACATTAAAAGAATAAAACAAAATAATGAAGACAAGAACATAATTTATTAGAAGAAATTTAGAAAGCTAAAAGAGAGGACAACTAGCTACTTAAAAAAAAAAAAAAACCTAACAAATTGAGGGGACCGGGGAGATAGCTCAGTAGAATAATCACTTGCCTGGCAAGACCAGGGTCCTAACGAAGTGAAAGCTATGTAGAAAAATCATTTTATAATGTAGTTTGAATTAGGCTTAAATATTTCTATAATTTTTGGATGACTAAAATGATAGAGTAGATTAATAACTGCTATGTAATCCCTTGTTCTGTTCATCTTGGTTCTACTATCCACAGTATAGCAATTTAAAAGAATATGAAGGGCCCGACAGGATGGCTCAGTGGTCTAACGCGTCTGCTTAGGAAAGCTTAGGCGGCTGCAGGGAACGCGGTTCAATCCCCGGCATCACATGCTGTGCCAGCCCTGCCCTCCGGGCAGGCTGAGCCGGCCATAAAAATAAATAAATAAACAAACAAAAGTTCTGAAACAAGAAAAAAAAGTAAAATAAAATAAAAAATTTATAAAAAAAAAATAAAAGAATATGAAGCACAATGTGCAGCTTCACTTTTATCTTTCAGTTATGTCCCATAAATAGGAATCCTGAATTAGCACACACAAATAAGTATCTGAACAATTTTCATGTCCAGAAATCAATAAAGAGATAAAAGAAATTTAACATAGTATAACAGGTTAGATATGTTGTACTTAAAATTTATGAAAATTAACTGTCATTTTTCCCCTAATGTGTTCTTCTTTAATTGTGGCTGTTTTTATTGAGTGTTGTGAGCTAGGCCATGAGAGGGGGTAGAGATTAACAAAGGAATGAATGGATGAATGAAAATACTATATGCCTGAAAACATCAAAAACATGGAACTTCTACAACAATAAATGTTTTCATCTGGAACAATTGGAAGAATCCTCTGAATTTAATTCCCTTTAGGTTTAAAAAAATATTTTTTATTTCCTTTTTAGTCAGCAAAACTTGAAAATAAAACTTTTTATCCACAGAACCTTATACATATTTGAAAGCATACATTTTTATTACTATAGTGTTATAAGAAAACCAAATGCTGACTCTTCAAAGAAGTGATGCTATGTTTGTTACCTCTTTGTTACTTTCACATCCACATTTTCAAGCAGGCATGTAAACCAAATAGAAGAGCATGATGACAGTATGGTGTATAAAGGTGGCGCATCCTAATGAAGATGCCTATTCATTTTATGAAGACAACACTCATTCCAATTAATAAATTCATGAAGTCTCACCATTCTGTGACCCTGTATCTGAAGTCTGTTTTTTCTGACTCGTATTTGCTCATTACTTTCATAACAAAAGAGCATTCTATTCCATGTCTTATCCACCCTGTAAAGGTTAAAAAAAAAAAAAGCCATAAAATAACCTAGTTGATATTAACACTTTCATTTTTTTCTTTAAATGGCCAGCAGAACTATTTTTTAGTTTCATAAATTAATTCAAGGTAAATTAACTTTCTCTTTTGATTGATAGAATATTTTTGGTTCATATAACTATATTGAAGATATTTTTATCTTTAGCCTGTTTTACAAAAACCATGTTTGTGGTGGATCTCACTAACACGTTAAAATTATTGCAATGATACTCTAAAAGCAAGAGATACAGAAGTGAGTAGGCCCCTTACAGAGTTGCTCTAAGGCAAATATTTAGGAAGTTCATGAGAAGAAACATAGTGTGTTCTTCTTCTCTTGTTTCCACATCCTGGGCCC
Organism: Myocastor coypus; assembly: GCA_004027025.1. Classification (NCBI taxonomy): domain Eukaryota; kingdom Metazoa; phylum Chordata; class Mammalia; order Rodentia; family Myocastoridae; genus Myocastor; species Myocastor coypus. The sequence goes on from PVJA010005962.1 coordinate 55,664, forward strand.
TAGGATCTTGATAGTTCACAGTACAAATGTCTTCAAAGATGTTGTGAAGTATTTGGTATCTGAGGAGTACAGGATGCTTTATGGTGTAATCTATTGCTCAAAAGTTCTAATAGAAATCAGATAAATGTGTCAAGTTTACTAGAGAGCAGTATCACCTTTGCTGTTTTAAAGCATGAAATGAGAGTGAAAATAAAAAGGTGGAAACTCTCAAGGACAAAGAGAAAATGAGATGCTGGAAGAAACTATGATGAATCTTTGACTGAAGGGCATGGGGGGACAGATAGTTGGTAAATTGCTTAGAAAATTGGAAATAGTAATTACCTAAGACCATAGAAGGTAAAGGAGCAAAAAGTAGCTAGGAAAATGTTTTTGGAACATAAGGAAAACCCAGAAGTTGGAAGCAGAAGGCGAGGTTGAAAGGCCACTAAGAGGTCCAAGACTGCAGAGTGTAGAGTAACAGAGATCATTCCTTTCTCGGCCTGGTGAGGCTGGTGGATAAGTCTCCCTCGTACCTACCTCTCTCACCTTTTCTCAACTGTTTATATTTTTCTCTTCTACAGATGTTATAGACTTAGAGATGCAAAAAGCAAGGGTGATCAAAATATACATTATCTGTTTAAATTTTTAAAATATAGTGAAGCCTCTCCTTTAATCCTCCTCAAAATCCTGCCTATCGCTTTGAGCACCATTCTAGGAACTTTCAGAAGCAATTCCAGAAGTCTTCTTACCTGAGTGTCTTTACAAGGCATGATCAGAAATACGGTGAATGCTGTTTCCAAGTGCCATCTGCGGGAAAGCAGGCTCATACCCTCATCTACCTTAGTCAGGAAATCAGGCAAATGAGACCTCTGGGTGTTCCCGAGATGAGGAACATTTCAAATCAATTGAGAACATCAGTGTAGCCATAACACAGCTAAAAACACTCACAAAAAAGGAACTTTCAGAATGGCTTCAAAAGTGCCAAGAACTAGGGGGTAAGTGTGTGTGTACAGTGAGGCAATGTGTTTTGAGGGGGACTTGTGACAATGTCAGCTATTGCAATAATTTTTTTTCAAAACAGCATTCACTGTGCTTTTTCATCACACTGTGTGCAGTAGAAGAAACAGTGAAGGGTGAGCACAGGAGGAAACAACAAATTGTAATGAATAGAAGAAAGGGTGATCAGGTTAGATGGGCTTCATTCCTTAAAAAAGATGAGAAAGAGGGAGAGAGAGAGAATCAAAATAGTCATTAGCATCATGATTTTAGTTACTTTTTTTCATATCATCATGCTGGGTCTCATATATGTTAGACAAGTGCTTTGCCACTGAGTTAGAGCCCCATAATCTCTATAACTTTAAAGACAAGTTGGCAGTAGATAAATTGTATGAAAACCTAACCAAGAAAACATGTGTTAAATAAATGCATCACATAGCCATATCACATATCTTCTATTCAAGAACATGTACCCAAGTGCATCTGTTGATCTAACAATGTCAGGCAGAAAGCCACTTGTAAGAATTTCAGAAGATAATTAATAATGCTGAGAACCTACTTATAATACAGAACATTATCAGTCAACTCACTTTATGGGAATTTTTGGCAAATAGTTGACTCATACTTTACTAACAAAAATAAGTTTTCATTTGTCATATTTTTTTCACGACAAATATTAGAAAAATATGGACATTCTACTGTGTTCTTATATAGTACTTTGTCTCTGTAATATTCTTTGTTTGAAATGAGTTGACAATAATAACTTTAAGCCTCTATTAATCATCTTTGTTGAAGTGAGGCCAGAACAATTTTATAAACATAATAGCTAAGCTATTAAAGACAACTGTTTTTCTTTTGTTCAGTTATTATTTGCCATTAGTAGCTGTTCAGTGAATAAATGGAGAGGAAGAAGCATAGAACCCAAGGGGCAGGAACTGTTACCATTAAAAATCACATTCTCTTCAATTTTATTAAAATATATGCCTCAATGGATCATTCTTCTTTATAAAGAAGTTCCTTTATAGATCCAGTTTCAGCTTTGAATCCTATGCTTCTTTTTGCTCCCCAGGAGATAATCGTTCCTTGAACTTACTTGTGTAATCAGTCAGTGGAATGGAAATGCATTGTCCTTTACAGTTATAAGAGGATTGAAAATCATTAAGAGTATGGTAACAAAGCCACATGTTTATATCATGACCAAAAGAAAACAGAGTCAGAAAAAAAAATCGTTAAGCTTCCCTCCATCTACCTGGCCTTCAAGGCAGTGCACTATCTACATCTCTTTATCAGCTTGCCTGAGCAGAATGCATTCGGCAACCCGCATTATCAAGAGGCAAATGCACAGTTTGGGAAATAAAGAGGGGTTGGAAAATGGTATGCGCTATTAATTTGATTTCCTGATTTTTCACAATGATTAATTCATTTCTACCAGCATGTTACATTTGAGATTTACGTGGCTACTAAATGATGCAATGTGTCAAGGAATATAATTAGTTGCAGAATGACATAAAGTGCTAAGAAGTGCTTTTGTTCCATTTTTCAATTTTCTCCCCCAGGACTCCAAAGAGGAATAGGTAATGTCTTTAACAAGGGTGACATTCAGTCTGCCAGCATGGCCTTTGTGTGGCTTGTGAGAATTATATTATCTAAATCCATCCTAGGCAAGTAGGATGGATTCTGGCTGTAGTGAAGGCATTTTGATGAATATCTGAAATTTGTACTACTCCATGCAAATCTAAAGTAATCTATCACTTTACAAAGCTTTATTAACTAAATAGTTTTCATAGCACTATGTCATTCTTAGCTGTCAGATTGAAATCAAATAAATATTTACTTAGAAATTTCACCGTTGACATTTCTCCATCACAATCCTGGTTGTAATCTGTCTCTATAAATGTGAGACAATCACCTTCTCAAACGTAGATTTTTGTACTCGAATATCCTACAGCTATGGTAAGGTGAACAAAATTCTTCTTAATGCCAAGAACATGTTCCTGTTAAAATTTTACTCAGATTTTAGGGATAAAACATTCTATGTAAGCATCTGGGGAAATATTGATATAGATATTCACTTTGGTGAGAATGGATAGGTCTATAAACATTAACTACGAGCTCCAATTTAGAAAACAAAACACATGTTTCAGATTAGTAACCGAGAGCATTTAGAGCAGTATTTTCTACATTGTGTGAATATTCTAGACTGCTGAAGTGAGGAAGAGTATCCCTTGCTCAGCGTTCCCTTCACTGCTGTTGTAGGATCATAGCCACCAGCTTCTGACTATTAGCAACAGGTCAGCAAACAGACTGCACAATTGATACGCCATATTTTGACATAACATTGTAAATGAAACTATGAAGGTAAGTGTTGTCACAATAACATTTAAGTGAGTACACTGACCCAGGAAGGTCAATAACTGACCTCTCCGTAGGTAAGCTAAAACAAGAGCTAAGGTTATATTCCCTATCAGATTAATATTAAATATTCCATATTGCTCTTATAGTATGGGGAAATATCATGTACAGCTCCATCAGAAAGAGTTGTAAACACGTTAAATATTTCATGAGAAGAATGGTCTTCCATTGACATAATTCTTAACAAAGTGCTGTGGCTTGAACATGTTTCTTCCTTCCAAACTCTCTCTCACCCTCAGTGCAGCAGTAGAAAGCCGCAGGGCTGGCGGATGGCCCAGGCATGAGGGTGAGACAAAGGCCCTAGGACAGCAGCTTGTCCATAGCCAGCCTTTCTCCACTCGCCCCGCCTGCCTTCCAGTGACTCGGAATCTCCTTTCCAGGGCATAGCAAGAAGGCGAGGAATCTGGGCCTTCTGTAGATACTGAGCCTGACAGTTCCGACACGCAGGTCCAGTATGGTAAGGCTAAAACTCTGTGTTTATAAAGTATACAGCCTCAAGTCTTGCTCGAGTAAGACATTTAGCATGTTATTACAAAGCTGAAATGAACAAGGTGTCCTTAAGAAGGCTTTCTGAGCACTGTGAGTAAGATTCTCACTGCTGATAGCTTATCTTTTCCATGCTTTTATAAGGAAAGGTTAACCGGATGTGCTGGAGCACTCTGGGAGGCTGAGGGCGGGGAACTGCACATTGCAGTCCAGTCTGGCAAATAAAAAATAAGAAGAGTCTTGGGATATAATTAAGGGTAAAGGCCCTGGATTGAATCCCCAGTACTAATTAAAAAGTAACTTAACTCTGCACTAATTAAAATAGTTTGAGGGCCGACCAGATAGTTCAGTGGACTAAAGTGCCGCTTAGGTAGAACGGGGAGGCCAGGGTTCGATCCCTGGCATGCTGTGCGAGCCCCGTCCCCAGGGTGTGTTGAGGCAGCAATTGAGACTGGACCTGGTGGCTTGTGCCTATAATCCCAGCACTTGGGAGGCTGAAAACAGGAGATTCACTATGAGTCCAATCTATGCAGTGAGACCCTGTACTAAATACAGTTTTTTAAAAAGCTTACATTTGTTATAAACATATTTTGTAAAAATATATTTTTTAAAAACTTAAGAGTTACAAAGGCTTTCGGGTTAACTCAGTGGTTTTAAGCACCTGCGCAGACAATCCTAGTCAGGAGCAGGAGATGGTGGTTCAAAACCCACCCCCATACCTAAGGCATCCTAAGCCAGCCAAAAAAAAAAAAAAGGAGAGAGAGAGAGAGAGAGATTTTTCAACTTTGGGGGCTTGCGAGGTAGCTCAGTTGGTTGAAGCACATGATTCTGCAGTCTCAGATGCTGGGGACCGTGGTTTGAACCCCACCCTACATGAAGCATGAGATCTGTCCTTAAGGCAGTCTCAGCCAGCCCAAAATTAAAACAAAATAAGTAAAATAAAATTGGGTTACATTCTACAAAGTCATCAAGGAGTAATTATTTGCTTTCCATATTACTAAACATATTGAGATATTACAGATAGGCTGGCTCTAAAACCTTCAACTTTTTTTTTTTTTTGTGGGACTGGGGTTCAAACACACAACCTTGCACTTGCTAGGCAGGCACTTGTGCCACAGAGCTATCTCCCCAGCCCTGAAAACCTTCAACTTATAATTTGACTTGTGAGAACCCATTTACTTTCAATGTATCTGAAAATATCAAAGCAATAGACCTCATGGAACTGGACTTCGGAACCAATTAATATTCTAGTATCTCATGCTTTTGCTACATTTGCCATCTGCAGTCTTTATTCGTTTTCCAAATTTATTAAACACAGAAAAAAAACACATTTATTAGTCGCAACTCACCCACACTTTACTGTACACTAAGCACAGCAACACCTCAGTTCATGAATGCTTCTGTTTGCAAACAGTTTGGTTCCCAAACAAAAGTGATCGGAAAGTCTCGCTTCGGTCCCCAGCTCCATATTCAGTGCCAACACGACCGTGACCACCTCCTCCACATGAACACAGATGCAGCCTCTCCCCCCAGCAAATTAAATTCATAAATTAAATTACCACAGTACACACAAAATGTAAACCCAGGCTATTCCAGCTAATAATAACTTTCCATGCTGAGATACATTACTCCGACCCACATAGCATTTTATTTTATTTATTTTTTGTATTTTAGGGAAGGGTCTTCATAGTGTTCAGAGTCTCGCTGCTAGATCATAGCCCTAGTGATCCACCTGTATACAGCCTCCCAAGAGCTGGGATTAATTGCACACACCACCACACCCAGTCACCGAGGACTGAACCCCTGGTTTGTGCGCCTGCTCACAGGCACTTTAATCTGCTGAGCTACTTGGCCGGCCCTTCCATCTGCATTCTTCACAACACTTTATTTTAATGTGCTGAGTGTAGATCAGCACGTCAATGTGTCTGTGGGTTGTTTTTAAAGTCACATTGGTTTTTATCTTTTTTAGTTGTATTTTTCTCCCTCATGAAGAGCTTATCAAGCTTGACACTACTACAGTTGGTTTTTCTTTCCATCTCAGCTGGAGTTTTTACAGCTCAGTATTCTGGAGATGAGTTTAGTGCTATTTATATGTTTCATAAACTTGTTTCCAATAAATGATGTATCTATTTTCTTCACCGTGTTTGTTCCCCATCTTAAAATTTGTACTTAAGGAGCTTTATATTGGAAAAAAAAGGTCCTAACATAAGATCATGAAATGTTTTCCCACATAACTTTCTAAAGAACAGCTTGAAAGTGTGCATATATTAATAGAACGACCACCTTTACTTTGTTAGACATTGTTATTTTCTGCCTGTTGTACAGATACTTAACTACACCTCTTTCTTTCTCACCAAAATCCCAATTTGGATCATGATGCATATGGCTATGCTTTCTGTAACAAAAATGGAGCTGTCTTTTAACATACATTGTGAAATTGGAGTCCACATTAACAATGTTCTTCTGTATAGCAATAATATAAAATGTTAGTGGCTCCCAACAGCAAACTCTTCCTTCAGAGGGTTATAGCCTGCACCTACGCCTGTGTTCTTTTCCTGTAGCTCAGCTGGACTTAATGAGGTTTGGCTCCACATTGAAAGTGTGGATTGAGTCTGCTTCCCAGGACCTTCATCCTGTGCTGTGGACTGAGAGGATTCACACTCATGTGGGGAAAGTGAACTGGATGGACAAGACAGAATGCAATGGCGAACACATGCAGGTGCCACCAGAGCCACAGGTCTGCCAGGCTGGAGATGGAAAGGACTGTGGGGAGAGACAGAGTAATAAAGATGGTACTCAACAGGCCTCCTTTTAGAACTTATTTTTACATATGAATATCTAATGCTCCGAGTGTCATGTATTTACAGTGTTACACTTCCTCTTCCCATTCTACTGTGATGCACTAATCATACCGAGTATGCACACTGTATGCGTTTGTTATGTGAAAGTCTACTATGCATCCTTGATATATTTGTCTAATCCCAGGGCAGGCCACCCAGCTGTTTAGAAATACTGCATGCATATAACAGATGTAGCAATTGTTAGTGTGCAACTTTTTCAGATTAAACAGTTTCTTTAATCATGTTTTTAGGACAAAAAATCAAGGTGTACATTTATATCATTGTGAACATTCCCTTATGTCCTCTATGGTCGGTCTTATATCAATTGATGCCTGTACAATAGTCACTGCTTTATTTTAAGCTATTACAATTTTACAATTTTTAGAGACTGATATAAGTGGAACATATAGAATGCTGTTTGTTTTCTATGAAACTTCTTTTACCTCATATAATCTTTTGCCCTTTTAACAGTCAAATAGTTTGGGGCATGGATGCTCCATTATTTATGTTTCTATATAGTTGCAGGACATAAGAGAGTATGCTCATTATTTACCAGTTAATTGACACTGTAGAAATTTGATAGGTTTTCCATAACAAAATTGATTAATCATTTCTTAGTCTGCCTCCTAGGAATTTATAAAAATGTTGGCTGGGCTGGTTGCTCATCCATAAAGCAGAGCCTGCTTTCCATCTCTCTTCCTCAAGTCTGTTCACCTGCTGGCAAAGTGTGTACATAGTGAGCATGTCTCCAAGTTCTCGTTTTTAATAGGGACAAGAGTTATAGTGATTGGAGGCCAACTTTAGTTCAGTGTGAAGCTGCCTTAGCTAATTATATACAAACTTCCATTTGTTTCATTACCAGGTAGCATTCTTGTATTGAAGATGAAAGCCAAAACAAACAAATTTTGAGTAGACACAGTTCAACCAACTCTAGGGTTGAATTTTGTCTATTATGAATAATACCTTCATGAATACACATACAAACATCTTTCTATGGGTATCTGCTTGAATTTGTCTTTAATACAGAAGCCTTATACTAAACTTTGGTATCTGGAAGAACAAGTATTATAAAACTTTCTTGTTTATTTCCAACCACCTCATCTGTGGTTAGCATTTAAACTAGCATAGAAATTTTAGAATCAACCTTTCAAATTCTAAAAAGGAAGAAAACAAAGCAGAAATTTATTTATAAAAAAAGATTTCAATGGATTATGTGAAAACTATACTTCATGCATGGTAAATTTATTTTTCATAATATCAAGCATAATGTTCACAATGTCCAGAAATACTTGTGTATTTTCCATTTTTTAGTTATATTTAATTTTCTTTATTAAATATTAAAATTAGTTACAGAAAACTTAGGCATGTTTTAGGTATATTTTCTGTATATACTAAGGATGGAAACCGGAGTGTTCACACAGAGCTATATCCCCAGCTGGTCTTTGAATTCCTGTTTACTGAGGTAGAACATCACTAAGTCAGCAAATCGCCTGGGCTGGGATCCTATATCCACTTCCCAGATGGCTGGCATTAGAGGTCTGTGCCTCCACCCTTGGCTAAACTCTGTATTTACTTATTTATTTTGACTTATTTTCAAAATAGTACACTCAGTATAAAAATTTTTCCATGTGAGTGACTTTTCTCAGACACTTTTTCATTTAGGTTTTCTTATCATTTATTCATAAGTTCTTTAAAATTTCTGTGCACAAAGAAATACTCAACACAATGCTTTATTCTTGACTTTACAAGCTTTATTCATGTTATAATTTTTCCTGTTTTACCTCATTCACAGAGACTGCAGATAAAATTTCAAAGTAAAATAGTAATATATGCATATTTTTACTCTCAATCTGAAATGAAAAGTTTCAATGCATCATTTTTTTCTAAAAATAGTAGTGCCATTTTTAGGTAGATTTTTCTAGAGCAGAAATTGTCACTTTTTTATTAACACTTCTTTTATATTTGCTAAAGTAATCATGTAACTGTTTCTTTGATTTTCCTTTATCTTTGGCTATTTTTTTCTCACACTGATTTCTTAATATTGAATCAACTTTGTATACCAAGTGTAAATTCTACTTAAACCTTCATATTTTTTCAAATACTGTATTGACATAAATATGTTCCTGGATGGGGTTTTATTCAGATAAATAAGCTGAAATATCACAAGTTGAGGGCATCACTCACTCAGGACTTCCCTCCTGTCCCTCTCGGATAGGAGCTTTCTATCCTCTAATAAATCTATTCTGCTAAAAAACAAAAACAAAACAAAACAACAACAACAACAACAACAACAAAACATGAGCTAAAATCATTGCTAAAAATTAATTTAAGTCAGGCATAGTGGCTTGTGTTTGTTTTTGGTTTGTTTTTTATTGCTGTTGTTTTAATTTACGTATTTTGTGCAGGATCTCACTACCCAGCTCAGACTCATAGTGATCCTCCTGTTTTCTGGTTGCCCAGCCCTGGGATTACAGGCGTGTACTGCCAGACTCGGTTGCTTGGCTCAGCACTCCTGGGAGTGGGGCCGGTTCAGTGGCACACTTCCCTAAAATCATCTACCTAAGAAACTGAGGGATAATTAAAAGTTGAAGCACAGCCTGAGGATATTAGAAAGACTGTCTCAAAATTTAAAAAAAGAAAAAAAAAATACAGAGGGCTCAGTACTGCCTGGATTCAATCTCTAGCACTTTTCCTCAAAAATTTATTTATTATGTCTAATGTATCAAATGCTGTAACTTAGCAACCTGCTCCATTGCAGAGCGTCAGTGGCTCACATTAATGAGAAGCAATGTGTTATCGGAAAATCGGGCACTGTACCATCATTTTTAATATCAGTTTCAAAGACAAAGTTCACTAAGGCACTGACAGTTGAATCTTGAAAGCTCCTGTCCTTGCCATGGCAGAATCCTAATGCACCATGAACTTTCTGAGCCATAGATGGTAGGACTTCAGCATTTGTGTAGTTAGCAGCCAGGAACCTGGACATTTGCATGAAGACCATATCACATGGTGCATTGAGCTCCCCTCACTGATGGAATCTTAGGAGATTTATTGCACAAATTATTTCAATCTGTTAGCCTTCCACTAGTAATATTTTACACGATGTTTAAAATGTATATTTTATAATTGATTTATAAAGAATACATATGAATTAAGATTATGTGTTAGAATACAAATTCAATAATCTTTCACAGTGTAATAGCAATAGTGTCATATAATTTAGTATTTAAGTAGAGAACTGGGGAAAGGCCAATTTTTGTATTGTATATTACATACTAGAGAGCAAATAGGAACTACTGGAGGTCCATGGGCCATGAAATAGAAAGTCATATTATAAAAGTTACCAAGTCAAAACAAAAACACAAAATATATTGGATAAAAGAGAAAGAGCAAATTAGAATGGAGAAAAGTTGGACACATTCCTTGTTACATAGCAGAAAATCAAGATGCATTTTCAAGAAATAGACCTATAGAAGGATCCACCAAAATTATGCAAATGTGTAATGGTTATAGCTAGTTGCAATTGTGGAAGTACGGTGCCAGTTACAAGCACACTGCACATTAATAGTTCTTTATCATCAGTTTATTTGCATTTGAGATGAATAGTCACACATAGGTCTTCCTTCTTTTATAAATCCTTCAAGTCTCCCATCTTATCTCTTAATCCTGACCCTAATGAGAAAGATCTATCTCTGGATGTCTTATTAATGATCCTTATTTTATTCATTATTTACATTTTGGGTTCCTCATATAATAGAAAGCATGTGTTATTCAAGCTTGTGAGTCTGATTTACATCACTCAACTCCATGGTCTCAAAGTGAATCCATTATCCTATAAGTGATTAAGTTCATCTCTCCTATGACAGCGTAGTGCTCCTTTGTGCATCATGCCACAGTTTCTGTATCCACTCATTTATTGAGTATATTGGCCATATCCTAGATGTCATTATTATAAATCATGCTGCTATAACCCTGAGCATTGAGTTTCACTTAAATACAGTGTCTTTGTCACATCAAGGAAAATATCTAGATTGCTGATAGCAGGTTTAAGTGGGATTTTTAGTTTTAATTTTTGGAAGAATATCTATAATGCTTTTCACAGTGGTTGTATTAGTTTACATTCCCACCAATAATGTAAAAGAGGTTTTCCCCTCACAGACTTGCTAGTATTTGTTTTTATTTGATGTCTTGATGATAATCATTATTTTTGGAGTAAGATGGAATCTTTGCATAGTTTAATTTCCATTTCTCTAATGGCTAGATATGATAATTTTTCATGATTTTGTTAGACTTGTGTACTTTTTCTGAAATCATCTTCTTGTTTCATTTTTTGATTGTGTGATTGATTTTGAAGGATCAAATTTTAGGGCACTCCTTATAGATACTCCTTATAGATATTAGTCCTCTAAAAGCAGGAAGTTTTCTCTTATTTTGTAGATTGTCTCTTCACTTGGATTTTTGTTACTTTTGTTAAGCAGAAGGTTTTTTGTTTGTTTGTTTGTTTTTGGCTATGGTTCCATTTGTTATTCTTAGTACTACTTATCATGCAGTTGGAGTCCTATTTAGAAAATTCTTGCCTATACCTAGAATTTGAAGAGTTTTACCTATCTTATGTTCCAGAGTGTTTCTATTTTACCGTTTGGATTATGTTTTGTTTTCTTGTTTTTTTTGTTTTTTTTTTTTTTTTTTTTGGAGAAAGGGTCTCAATTTTGCAGTTCAGGCTGGCCTTGAGCTCACTTTGGTAGCCCAGGCTGGTCTCAAACTCACACCGATCCTCCTGTCCCAGCCTCCCAAGTGCTGGGATTACAGACATGTGCTACCTTGCCCAGCTACCATTTGGATTTTTGATCCACTTTGATTTTAATTTAGTACATCATCATATTTATTTTTATCATTGCTGAGATAACACCGAGCCTCCTAAATTAAATAAAGAATGATTTATTTTAGTTCACCTTTTCTGGAGGTTTAAGTCCATATTTGCAGGCTCTAATCCTGGTGGCATAGTCGAAGAGCATCACAGAAGAGAAATAGCCCCTGGCAGAGCAGGCAGAAAGCATCCTTTCTTCATTTATCTTTTTCAGGACAAAGCCTTTTGGGTGGTGCTGCTCAGAGCCAGGGTGACCTTCCCTTCATCTACACACAGAATTATGCTAACTCAATCAGTGCATTAATCTACCTATCACACACCTTTCACCCATATTGACATACCCCTAGTCCACATTCACACACTCTAGATCTAGTGACTTTTGAAAAACCCCACCTATGAGTTCATGATGCTTTGGGGAAATATCTACATGCAAACCATAGTAGAGAGGGTGAGAGTTATGGATATATGAGAGAGGCTTCTAGGTCAATATTATTTGTATGGATAGCTAAGGTTCATAGCATCGTTTGTATAAAAATACATCTTTCTTGAGTTTGTGGTCCCTTTGTCAAAGACCAAATAGCAGTACTACCTGGAGTGTTTCTGCAGCCAATATTCTACTCCATTGATTCTCCTGTCTGTTTTTGTACTAATACCATATTGTTTCAATCACAATAGCTTTGGCGTGTAACTTTAAATATGCAAGCTTCTGCACAAAAAAAGAAACAGTCAAGTGAGTGAACAGAAAATACATAGAATGAGAAAAATGTTTACCAGTTATTCTTTATATAGAGTACTAATATCTGACATATATATATATATATATATATATATATATATATATATATATGATACATCTACATTAGGCCATTAGGCCCTTGAAAATAAATGACCAAGTTTAACAAAATGAGCAACTAAATGAGTAAATCACCAATGAATACATGAAGTAAATGTACATCACTTCTAGCCATTATAGTAATGCTAATTTAAAACATGCAAATATTTTACTGCAAAAATAATGGCACTCATTACGATATTAAATAATAAATACTAGTGAGGATGCATAGAAAAAGAATCTCTTCTTTTTAAATTAGCAATGAGCACAAAAAGAAAATCTGGAAGAAACAAGAAGTCTACTACCAATGTCAATGACTTCCTTAAAATAAATCTATTTGTATGATTCTTATATTTTAAAGGAAAACAGCATGGTTAGTGTTTGTCATAACTGAATTGAAAATTTTGCCACACCAGTATAATGTAAAATTGCCAATGCAGTCATTCTGACCTGCTGCTTGTTGACCCTTCCACATCCACAAGAAACAGTTCTGCTGTGAATTATGGAGGAAAGCCCAGAGCAAACACATCTTGTGGAATTTCCATTGTTGAATGACCATCACTAGTGTAGATTTTAACATCAAAGAGAAAGTGAATTCTAAGCACATCAGATGCAGCTGGAGTGATAAAAGGAGGCTGAATGATGGCTAAGGGCTTTTGGTCATGGCTTCTAAGTGCAGCATTCAGTACCCAGATTAGTGTCCAGGTATTTTTCCACAGTACTATCTGCATTCTCACTCCAAATTACATTATGTACATTTTGTAGAAAATTAATAATTTGCGACAAGGCATTAAGAATATAGACTTATAAAGTACAAGATATTTGTACTTTATACTTTAATATTCCACATCAAACCTAGGAAAATAGATTTCTATTTTGAAAGGTTTCAGAGAAAGCCCTTAATCACATTGTTAACTAAGAGTTAATCCTTGGTCTAGTATGTGAAATCAACATAAAAGATTTTCACTATAAGAATTTCCAACACAAGGTAGTGGATACATCAAATAAAAGTTTAGAAATCTAATGTGTAGCATGAGGTCTATATTTAATAAAGTTGTAGTATATCAATGATGATGTTAAATAAGTGTATTCTTGCTGTACTTATTATTAAAAGCTATTATATGGATGGATATATGTTTATCTGCTTCACTAAAAATACTATTTTGTTAACTCTATATACTTCACAACATAATGTCATAAACCTCAAGTGTATGCAACAAAATTATTTTAAAACTTTCAAGAATATTTAATTTTATTTTCAAGTTAAATTCACTACTCTTTGGGTAATCTCTAAATAAGAAAGCTCAGTATTTAAGGTTGTTTTTTTTTATTTATGTTACCTTGTTACATTTTAATGCTTTAAAAATCTACCTTGTCTTATCATATTCTGTTACTCAGAATTAAATTATGCAAATTCAATTATATTACTGAATAAACATTTGTCAATAGTGCTGTCTTTAATTGAAGGGATATAATTATGTAACTTACTACATTTTAAACTCATATTGCAACATTTCTCAAAAGTAAAGCTCTAAAATACGTAGTTTGACAGCTTAATCTTCTCAATATGCCACTGTAAGAACTATAAGCTCCTTTCCGATTTTGTATTGTTGAGATGAACAGACTTGGTATTACAAAGCTCAAGAGCTGTGGGATAGGGGGCTGGGAGATAGCTCTGTGGCACAAGTGCTGGCCTGGCAAGTGCAAGGTCGTGAGTTTGAACCCTAGTCCGGCCAAAAAAAAAAAAAAAAAAGAACTATGGCATAGTGTGGCATGTTACAGTATCATGGAGATAAATATTAAAAGGAACAATCATTATAACTTCATGAAGAGATAAATGTTAACACCACAGATGCAAAATCAGAAACATAGTTTCAAAAAACTGATTTGTAAGTGTGCAGTCTATTATAAACTAACTGCATGTTTTAAAGATCCTATGAAGTATGAAAAAAGAATATAGAAGTAAAATGAAATCACTTTAATTTCCCTTTACTTACTTGCTATAGTGACGTATTTGTATTTGGTAGAACCAAAAGAGAAAATAAAAGATATGCAGATACTTTTCTTTTAGGTAACAGATCTCAGTGACTATTAATTCAATAGTGGTTTGCTCTCTCTCAAGAGGTTAAAGTCAAGATTAAATTATGAACTCTTGATATAAACCCATTTTCTGTTGGTCACCACAGGACCATACACAGAAGGCCAGGTATGTGTCCTCCCTGGTCTTTCTCTTTTCATAAAGCCATCATATTCCATCACACCAACACACTGATGACAGTTTCTAATCAGAGGCACCACCAATAAATATGACAGATTAAGCCAGCATGCCCACTCCTTACACCTAATAATGTGGCATTAGAGTTCCCAGAGAGTAAGCCACAGCAATTCTACTAGTTGGCTTAACTGGGACTGAACACTGTCAAGTGAAGACATGCGTGTCTTCCAGTACTACCACTGAGCACTGCCCCAAAGAACATGCAAGGTCTGTCTTCAGAAAGGTTGGCTTTTTTCCCTTAATGTCAAAATGAGAAAAGAAAGAAAAAATAGATACAAAACTTTTGTAAGTAAGGAGGGGAAGTGGGTGATGAAAGGTGGGTAGGGGAATAGGAAAATGATAAAGTTACATCATATACAGTAACAAATTCCATATGATGGATGTGACCATTATGTATATCTAAAACATCAATAAACTCACGAGAGAGAGAGAGAGAGAGAGAGAGAGAGAGAGAGAGAGAGAGAGATTCATTTGTGACCTATGTGGGTTGCTATTGTCATGCCACTTCACTTGGTCCTGATTTTGTATGAATAGAATAAAGGAGTGCTTTTCCTTTATTTTTCTACTTCAATTTATGTCTTCAAAGAAGCTTCAATTTTTGTCACGAGATGTGGATTACAAGGTGGGTCAGTAAGGTGGATGACTGAGGCAGTAGTTGTAGAGGGGTACATTCCAAGAGAGAAAATTGTGTTTGCCAAAGTTCATCTCAGGAAGATTGCAGCATGCAAAATTGGAAGGAAAACCTTTAAGTTTCCCTCAGTTAGAGAGTAAACTTCTTTAAGGAAAGGCTTGCCTTTGGTAGTTAGTCAATAAGTTGATTTCTATAAATAGTTGCTCCTCTTAGAGACAGAGCAGTTATTTGATGCCTGTGGTATGCAAGGTACAGCTAGGGCTGAATTGTAGTGAACCATAGTAGAAAGGAGTCTTGTGCCCTTTGCTACCTCCAGGTGCCATCAGAGTATCATTCAGAGAAAGACAAGCATATGTACTGAGGTCCAGTCTAATGAGAACACCACATTATCTACTGCCTCATCTGTGGGCATCCTTTCTCTCTCGCCTGCGGGACACAGCTGCAATAAAACTTACTCAGATGGACCTGGTATTACGATTCAAGTAGCTACTATTCTGCAGAATAGCAATGCTGAGAGGAAAGAGATTGTACAATGCACAGTATGTCTTTTAGCTGGTATGTCTATACAATTAATGATTTTTAGCCATGAAGAACCAAGTCTTATCAATGGTGGAAAAAAAATGGACAAAACTAAGAACAATTTTCAAAGTGAAGTAAGTCAAATGCAGAGAGACAAGCTGTGTCCAACAGATGGAAACTAGAAAAAGTTCACTGGAATGTACCAGGATTTCTAGAGGCTAGGAACAATAGGAGGCAAGAGAGGATAAAGGAGGCCGAAGAAAGGATGTTCACGTGCTGTATAGCACAGAGAGCTACCGATTGTTCACACTAACCTATAATACATGTTATAAACAACCAGAAAAGAGGCTGTCGGCAGTGCCAAACAGAAAGAGGGACATGCTAATCCTTGATTTAATCGCTGCCCTATGAGTATGTTGCAGTATTACTTTATACTGTTCTGATAAGTATAATTAATAAATCCTGATAAAAATATTAAAAATTCTAAATACATTTTTATTTTTGAACAGCTTTTGTTTTAGCTGTTGGGTAGAATAAAGTTAGTCACTGCTATATGATTCTACATCTTTTTCTGGGCCGGCCAAATAGCTCAGTGGGCTAAAGTACCTACAAGCAGGTGCAGGGACCTGGGGTTAAATCCCTGGCCTGCCGTGCTGGCCCTGTCTCCAAGGCACGCTGAGATAGCAATGGAAACTGGTTATAGTGCACACACCTTTCTCAATGACCTTGCACAAATTAAAGGTAGGGTCATATCTTTTGTACCCTCAATCATTAAACCTGTACTCACTCCATTTGTATTTTAAATATTATTAGCTATTTATATTTTTGGCAGGCGGTATTTGCTTTTCTGAGGGTTTCAAACATGACTACAGTACATGACAGCTAGCAAAGTGCTGTCTGTCTTAACTTTTCCATCTCTTTTTATGTGTAAGTCTTTTTCTTCACTATTAATTTTTACCATTAATAGAACACATTGTCCTTGTGTTATGTGTGTATCTCCAGGTCACTTTCCTCCTCTCTTACTACTATTAATCAACCAACAGGCCTTTAGTTTTCAATTTGTCTATGTCCATCTGTTACACTCTATCCACATTGCTGTCAGTATTGTCCAAGCTACTGTCTCCTCTCCATTATTTGTTAAGTTTGTAAAGAGAATTCTGTATTACTTTCAATAAGAAATAACAATGAGACAGTTTCAAAACATGTTAGGAGGACAGTCACAATAATTAATACAATGCATATTGTTGTCTTCATAGTTCAGAGTACAAGATGCAGACATGGTAATTTTTTTAAACACTATTGATACAAATATTTTTTCTCATTGAACTAAGAGAAAGTAGTTGTATGTAAAGAGAATTCTTCTGACAAATTTTGTATTTTTTCAATCATTTCCATACCATTACAGTTTTTCAAAAGAGCTTGAGGAGGACCAACCAGATAGCAATGGATTAAAGCTCCCACTTTGGCAGATGCAGGGACTGGGGTTTGATCCCTGGTGTGCCATGCCAGCTTGGCCCCCAGGGTACTTGAGAGGGCAATTGAGACTGGGAAAGGCGGTGCACACCTGTCAGCACTTGGGATGCTGAAAATAGGAGAATCACTATGAGTCTGATCTGTGCGGTGAGACCCAGTAGACCCTGTACTAAATGCATTTAAAAAAATGAGCTTAAATCCCTGTAGAGGTTTCTCTAACTTAAAAACACACAAAAAATATTTTATATATAGTAATTACTTTTTACCATGAAAAAAGTTATGGCCCAGTAGAATTCTTATATAAAATAAATTCCAAGTATCACTTACATGCTAAGTTTAAAAATGTTACATCCCTTTAATAGCGCTAAAAGCAAGTAAATATTTATAATATTGAAGGCAGAACCAGTGAAAAATCAGTTCATTACAAGTATAAGCAAAACTCTCTGTGGTTAAAATATGATAATGAGTGAAAAATGTAACAAACTAGGAAAATAAAATATCACAGACAAGAAAAACTCAAAAGAGAGATATGATTCCAATCAAGGAATGTTGCTAAAGGAATGATCATACTTGCAAAATAATAATAATGAATAACTATGTGAAAATATAGTCATTATTAATTAATTTTTAAATTAAAAATTATAAATCAAACTAGTCTCATTTTCAAGCTGTGTCTACTGGAGATGAACGGGTCAAGAATCTGAAGACTCAGAACAGAGTCAGCCCTCCACGGCCATTGCTGGGGCCTCAGGAAATTCATTCACCATCTGAACACTCCTTTCACCTTTCGTCTCTCAGAGTCAGAGTGAAACAACCTACATGACATCTTCGAGTGTTTACAACTCTTGCAGTTCTGTAACTGCAGGGAGAGTTTTTCTTCTAATCAATGAATTTAAATGACGCTCAGCAAAAAGAACATTTATATATAGGGACTGAGCATTCAGATGTTAATGATCTCAAAGAAAGTCTGAGTAGAATACATTTTTCAAACAATGTTAAATCAGCAAACATTCTTTAATTTTTTAAATGTATTTAGTACAGGGTCTATGTGGTCTCACAACACAGATCGAACTTGTATTGATCCTCCTGTTTTCAGCCTCCCAAGCACTGAGATTATAAATGCTCCACCACAGCCAGCTTCATTCTCCATCTGAACTCTCCCCAAGTTGGGGCTGGCAAGGAATTCTGGGGATGGAACCGTGTCCAGAGTCTACTTATAAAGGTGTTTTAATCTGCTGAGCTATCTGCTGATAGCTAGGCCTATCAGCAGACATTTGAATTGGGCCACAAATTAAGGGACGAAGCTGAGCATGTCACCCAAATGTCGCAGCTAATTTCTTTCACTCCAACCTGGAGCAGATGTGAGAACCAACTGTATTCTTAGTCAGGAGACACTTAAAATATAGCAAAATTTAATCTGTGAGAATCACTTTTGAACTAAATTGTATGTGATTCCTTGTCTGTGCCTGCTGCTGCCATGTGTAATAATAGAACTCCTGTCTTCGTTTTGCCTCATTTTTCTGGAGCCAGTACATTAACATTTTCCCACCTCATTTAAATTCAGATGTTGTAATTAAAATAGAAATATTTTATATCTTTTTAATGGTAATATTCAGCTTGACTCTTGAGAGCATCTAAATTTAGTTTTGAGATATCTTTTGTAAAAGATTAATATAAAATATTTAGCAAATCACAAAATATATTTTATTAAGCCTATATCCCATCTATGACAGGCCAATATACACATATCGGCACATACAGTAGTTGTGTAGTCCATAATAATGTTTGAGTCAGCAATAGGCTATTAATATGACAGTGGTACCCTAAGATGACAGTGGAGCTGAAAAATTCCTTTTCCTAGGGACAGGCTACTTATCGCCAGGCAGGCAATTTTGCCACTGAGCTGTCTCCCCAGTCCTAGCTTTTGCAACTATGTGGCGCAATCCATTATTCCCATGTTTTGATATTACTGCTATAAACAACCTGGATGCATTGCTGGCCATTAATATAGCACATACAAATATATAATATGTGATTGTATAATAAATGACCACATTAATGGCTTATATTATTTATTAGACTTACTACTTATCATTTTATAATGTACTCTTTTTACTTGCTTTTAAGTGAACCGTAAAACAACCTTAGGTAGGACCTTAGACTATATCCCAGAATAAAATATTATTATCATAAGAGATGAATCTCTAAATGTGTTACTTTTGTTCTTGAAGTCCCCGTTAGAGAGATGAAATGTAAAGGTAGAAGACAACAACATTGATAATCCTGACTTTAGGCATTGCTAGGCTGGTGTAACTTTTTCTCTTAGTTTTATTGTGGTTTATTTATGTGGGTTTATTTTTCTCCCATGTTTTTGTTTTTTAGACAGTGTGTTGTTGTATACCTCAAGGCTGACCTTGAACTTGCAGTGACCTTCCTGCCTCAGCATCCCAGTGCATAGTATGGGTGTGTAGTGCCACTACTGACTGGCTTTTTATGCTAGTTTTAATAAAAATAAACTTAAAAATAAAAGATAAATTTAAAGTTTTAGAAATAGAGGATGGCTTTTAGAATAAGGATATAGACAACTTATTTTGCATAGCTATACAACATATTTGTATTCTAAGCTATGCTGTTATGTGAGTTAAAAAGTTTAAATAGTGAAAAGTTTGAAAAGAAGAAGAGCTACAAGGCAACTGAGGTTCATTTTCTGTTGAAGGAAGTACCCGGGCCAGGCAGATCCTGGTTTTCACACTGGGTCCCCACACACTGACTGGCCAACCAGCTTCCTCCCCTGTGGACTACATGCATAGGGCCTGCTCTGTGTAGATGTAGCCTTCTAAAGGACTATTTGTATTGTATTTTACTGTACCTTTTGTGTGTTTATGTATGTTTAGATACAAACATACCATTTTGTTACAAATGCTAACAGCACATAAGCACCTGCCTGGCAAGCATGAGGTCCTGGGTTCTAGCCCCAGTACCAAAAAATAGATAAAATAAAAAAAGAAAGCTTTTTCCTTTCGGCCGGAACCGCCATCTTCCAGTAACTTGTCAAAATGACTAAAACAAAGGGCAACAGGAGGGCAACCCGTTATATGTTCTCCAGGCCCTTTAGAAAACATGGGGTGGTTCCTTTGGCCACATACATGCGAATCTACAAAAAGGGTGACATTGTAGACATCAAGGGAATGGGTACTGTGCAAAAAGGAATGCCTCACAAATGTTACCATGGCAAAACAGGAAGAGTCTACAACGTTACCCAGCACGCTGTTGGCATTGTTGTA
>PVJA010005963.1:0-76071 GCA_004027025.1 Myocastor coypus
TTAAAAAAAAAAAAAAAAAAGGGAAAAACGCAAGCACTCTTCAAAGCTCAGGGAGGCTTCTGCAACCTGGAGGGGGCTGCAGGACCCTGGGAAGGGAGGGAACGCTGGGCGAATCCCACTTCCCCATGCAGAGCAAGGTGGATGGCTAGGCGAGCCCGGGGAGCAGTGGAGGGTGGGGCTCTGGCCGGAGCTCCCTTCAGGAAAAAGGCCCGGGAGGATTAACCCCTGCCGGGCAGCGGACCAAAGCAGAGCTCCCACAAGCGGAGGAAGCGGGCAGCGGGGCGGCGCCTGGGCGCACAGCCTTTGCGCACGTGCCGCCGCCGCCCGCCCGCTCCGCGCGCGGCGATCCAGCATCCGCGTCTTCGCAGCGCTCTCCGGGGAGGCGCTCGCTCCGCCCTTCCTGAAATCCCTTATATTAACTGTGGCCAAAGCCCTAAGAAACACAGCTCATTGTTGGCAGCTGCTGGGCGGTCCTGCCGAGCTGTAAGGGCAGCGGAGGGAAAAGAAAAGGGAACAGCTCGCAATCTGCCCCGGCGGCCGCGGCGAGAGCTCGGTACCGACCAGGCGACCGCGAGCGCCCCGCACGCCCGCAGGGCTCCGCTCTATGCGCTGCTGAGCTAGTCCTGGACCCGACGATCCCGCCCTCGGTCTCCGGAGCAGACCTCGCAGAGACGCAAGGTGAGCGACGCCGGCTGGGGCTCCCGCGAGCCCGGTCCTCCGAGGACTGGGTTTGCCCGGAGGAAGAGCGCGAGGCGGAGCTGGGGAATAACAACAGGATGTGCAACAACAGGATGAGGAGGGCTGGTCGCGAGCCTGAAGTTAGCGGCGGGGCTCCGGGGCACTTCCTTTATTAGGCCACTTCGGGGAGCTCAGGGGGGTGCAGGCTCGGGTGCTCCCCACCTCGATCGCCAGGGACCGGGCTGTCCGTGCGGCGCCCGGCTCTGTCGCGGTGGCAGGTCCGCCAGGGTGTTGCACGGGGCTACCGCGAGTGGGATCCCGGGCGTGGAGGTTCGCTTGCAGCCGACCAGCGCCCGGGGGAGTCTAAGAGAGCAGAGGCGGGAGCAAGTGGGGTGCGCCACGGTGGGCGACACGTGTGCCGTGGGTCTGAGCGTCTGCCCTTTTCACTTTCAGAACTGGAAATGGCAGACCATATGATGGCCATGAACCACGGGCGCTTCGCCGACGGCACCAACGGGCTGCACCACCACCCTGCCCACCGCATGGGCATGGGGCAGTTCCCGAGCCCCCATCACCACCAGCAGCAGCAGCCCCAGCACGCCTTCAATGCTCTGATGGGCGAACACATACACTACGGCGCGGGCACCATGAACGCCACGAGCGGCATCAGGCACGCCATGGGGCCGGGGACTGTGAACGGCGGGCACCCCCCGAGCGCGCTGGCCCCCGCCGCCAGGTTCAACAACTCCCAGTTCATGGGCCCCCCGGTGGCCAGCCAGGGAGGCTCTCTGCCCGCCAGCATGCAGCTGCAGAAGCTCAACAACCAGTATTTCAACCATCACCCCTACCCCCACAACCACTACATGCCGGATTTGCACCCTGCTGCAGGCCACCAGATGAACGGGACGAACCAGCACTTCCGAGATTGCAACCCCAAGCACAGCGGCGGCAGCAGCACCCCTGGCGGCTCGGGCGGCAGCAGCACCCCGAGCGGCACCTCGGGCGGCGGCGCGGGCGGCAGCGGCGGCAGCGCCGGCGGCAGCGGCAGCGGCGGCAGCATGCCCGCCTCCGTGGCCCACGTCCCTGCTGCAATGCTGCCGCCCAATGTCATAGACACTGATTTCATCGACGAGGAAGTGCTCATGTCTTTAGTGATAGAAATGGGTTTGGACCGCATCAAGGAACTGCCCGAACTCTGGCTGGGTCAAAACGAGTTTGATTTTATGACGGACTTCGTGTGCAAACAGCAGCCGAGCCGAGTAAGCTGTTGACTCCATCCAGCCCCACGGAAAGAAATCAACCCCTCAACTTCTTCGGTGTGAATTTAAAAAAATAAAAAATAAAACAAAAAAACATTCCCCTAGACACAGTATCTCACTTTTCAGATCCTGAAAGGTTTGAGAACTTGGAAACAAAGTAAACTATAAACTTGTACAAATTGATTTTTAAAAATGCTGCCACTTTTGTTTTGTTTTGTTTTTGTTTCGTTTTTGTAGCCTTGACATTCGCCTCCCTTATGTAGTTGAAATATCTAGCTAAGTTGGTCTTTTTCGTTGTCTGTTTTTACTCCTTATTTCCTCACTTTTCTCCAGTGCTCAACTGTTAGATATTAACCTTGGCAAACTGCTTCATCTTATGGATTTTCGTAGGTGGTTTCAAATGACTGAACTGCATTCAGATTTAGGAGTGAAAGGAAAAATTGCATTAGCTGGTTGCATGAACTTTGGTGGGCAGATACTACTGCACAAACTCTGCCATCTCGCTTCATTTTTCTAAACTATGCATTTGAGTACAGACTAATTTTTAAAATATGATAAACTGGAAGATTAAACAGATGTGGGCCAAACCGTTCTGGATCAGGAAAAGTCAAACTGTTCACTTTCAAGTTGGCCGTGCCCCTCCCCCATATGTACAGACAATAGGGTGTGGAATGTCGTCAGTGGCAAACATTTCACAGATTTTTATTTTGTTTCTGTCTTCAACATTTTTGACACTGTGCTAATAGTTATATTCAGTACATGAAAAGATACTACTGTGTTGAAAGCTTTTTAGGAAATTTTGACAGTATTTTTGTACAAAACATTTTTTTGAAAAAATACTTGTTAATTTATTCTATTTTAATTTGCCAATGTCAATAAAAAGTTAAGAAATACTTGTTTTCTAGAAGTCACTGTGGGGGGGAGGGTGGTTCCCTTTGTGGGTTTTTTGTTGTTGTTTTTGCTTCCCTGCCTTTAAGTTGAACACTTTATTGATGAGAGTAAGCATTCCAAAGGATAAGTTACAGGACACTAAAACAGGTCATGATGAGCTTAAGCAGAGAGCAGGATTTAACATAATTGGCATAATGCTTCATTGTTATTGTAACATGCCTCTTTGGTGTGGTTTAATCAAAAGCTGCGAAGTTGTCAAAGTGCTACATTTTTACCTTAATTGCCATCAGATTCAAACATACTCTAGAGTTAGAGACCTTTGCAATGCTAAACAAATTATCTTACCCCTGGGGGGTGGGGGCAGGGCAAATCAAGTGTTTCGGGTTATACCAGATTCAACTGCTTCAATGAATGTAGCTGGAATAATATACTGGGTGTTGAATGGGAACAACATTAAATATAAATCTACCTTTATCTCTAGTGACAAATTTTATTTCTCAGGAAAGTGCTAAGGATAGGCACACATTTCTAGCTTAATCTCTGCAATAGCTTCTGACTGGTTTATAATTCTGAGGTAGGGGGGCTGGGCAGAGTTCCACCTTGAAGCCTGTCATTTTCTATACTATTTAAAGTTTACTCAGGGTGGTTCCAAGGTCACATTGCATGCACCCTCTCAAGTGGACCCTGTTTTCTAGAATTCTGAGCTTTCTATCCATGCGCTGGGTGCAAAGCACATGAAAATAAGATCATTTTCATTTTACCTGGATGAGCTATCAAGGGAACCAAACTACAGTTATGGGATGTCAAGTTTTGCTTTATATAATCACATAAAGGAAATGAATACTATTAGAGTCTCCAACTATTCCAGGCAAAAGGAGAAGAAATTTTATTTTTGTTTCTCCTTGTTTTCGTGGCTTATCTTACAAGAGTAACACACCTACATGCAAGAAAAAAAAAAAAGAACCTGCTACGGCAGTGAAGAAATACAGGTTGAGGAAAATCTTAGAAGTAAATGCTTTCAACAAACATTTCATTTAGAGTTACATTCTCATCTTAAATCCCATATGTCATAATAAACCAGGCAGGCATAGAGCAATATTGCCTTGGAGAGTGGCAACTTTTAGGTGGATTTAGGTATAATTCAGGTCACCTGCAATCCATATGATTCTGTTTCCAAGGCAAGCCATGTGAAATTAAGATGCACATTGCAGTGGATTTTGTATACCTGCATAATTGGCACTTTATTAAAAATGAGGTTCTAAGTAACTAATTTCATTCAGAACACACTGAATCAACCAAACCTCTATTCACCCTGTTTTAAAATTGTGTCCAGACTTCCACATTAATCATGAAAGCCAAAGTTTTCCTTAGCAAAGCCATGTCATCAGTAAGGCTGCAATCAGCGGTGAATCTTCCTGGCTAAGCATTTTCACAGTAAGTTTTTCTTTCCCATTCTCCCCCGCACTCCCAGGTTTCAGTGACAAAAATATGTTTACATACATATTAATACAGCACTTCTAGCTCTTGTTCAGTTGTGTGTGTGGGGGGGGAGGAAAGCTACTGTAGACATTTTTTTTGCATAATGAAGAAGTAAAAGAATTGTCTTGCCACCACCCCTCCCCATTTATTTTGCCAGGGAATAAGCCACGGCACCTGCTGTCACTAAATTCCTGCTCCTGCTGCTCAAACGCCGGAACATGTACGGGAGATGCAGAGCCCAAGGAGCTATTATTAGATCTTAGACCCATCCCTGCCACCAGAGACTCAAAACAGCAGAGCTGGCTAAGAGCACTATTTGTCCCCAGAACAAATACAAATGAACCTCCACCCCTTCACTCAAATGATCTCTATTTCATTAAAACTCTTTCTTGATCGGCAATCGAGCAGATTCTATGTGATAGCAGCAGGTCTCTTAAGCAGAGAAAAATAAGTCCTTGTTTGAAGAATCTGATTAATGAAACCTGTACAGTGACCTAGATCACCGGCCGCGGGCAGACATTTGCAAAACCTTCTGTAGTCTAGCCTCCCTACCAAGTTGCTTATAAGCATATGGGGAAATTTGACCTCTGTACCTTGGCTATTTGTCAAAAAGTTCTAGTATGGTACAAGAGAGCTTCTGTTCTTTAAGCTTTGCCCACAGACAGACACTCCATGCTTGATTTTCAAGGAGAGATCAATGATAAGGAACAGCACAGCTTCACTGATGTGCGCCAGAAAAACAAGCCTGCGTTTTAAAACAAAACAAAACAAAAAAACGCCTACCTCTGCCATGTGCCTGAGAAGACCCTGCTGGTGGCATCTTTGCTGGAGCTGATAGAGATGTTAAATATATGAATGCATCTGGGAAGACCAGCTACCTAACCACCGCCACTCATGGGGTGCTAGGCTCCAGCGCTAGCTCCACAAGGCTGACATCTATTGGGAAGTTTACAGTCTCCGTGACTTTTACTACTGTAAACGCCCGGGATGGCTATAAATTGATGTCAACTTTAAAGGCCAGATCCTTTAGAGCAAAATATTAATCCACTAATCTATTATGGGTGGCCGGCTTTGAAATACAAACTTTGTAGTCCCAGACCATTAGGTGTTTTCGCCCCCTGGTGGAATTCACTTAGAAGGCCAAAACAAAGCTGTTTCCTCAGGAGGGTTTTGTTTTATTGTTTGTTTTCTTCTTCTTCTTCTTCTTCTTCTTCTTCTTCTTCTTCTTCTTCTTCTTCTTCTTCTTCTTCTTCTTCTTCTTCTTCTTCTTCTTCTTCTTCTTCTTCTTCTTCTTCTTCTTCTTCTTCTTCTTCTTCTTCTTCTTCTTCTTCTTCTTCTTCTTCTTCTTCTTCTTCCTCCTCCTCCCCTCCCCTCTCCTTTTCTTTTTTTGTCAATTTTCCCCCCTGAGGCAAATAACATATATTTGTACCACAATTTCTTTTTTAATCAGAGAAGTTTACAGAATAAACACCCTCTCTGAAAATAAAAGTACTTTACTAACCAAAGACCTTTAACCTATGATTACGTGTGCTTGGATGATATTTGCCTCAGATTTCAAGCTATGCATTAGCGAAGAGATTTTCTTTTTCAAACTACATTATGAGCAGCAGTTTGGGGCCAATACTGGAACCATGCGAGGACAGCAAATACCTGCTCCCCCACCACAGAACTGCTGATGGGCAATGAGTAATGCTACATTCGCTGGTATGAGTCTGGAAAGGTAGAGAAAAATATCCAGGAATGTGGAATGCAATTACCCACCCTGGAATGTGGCTGCACCACTGGCTCTAATCTTGTGAACGGGGCCACAGAATCTTCGATGAGCATGAAGGTTACTAAGGGAGTCCGTAACATTTAACAGAAACCTGGAAGATCCCATGGACTCCAAATGATAAATAAATTTACAAGTCAAGGAATTTAGGGTCGGGTCCAAGCACTGACAATTTTTTTCCTTTCTGAGGGCATGGTTTTTCTAGCGTAGAAAGATGTGCCGTGTGGCTTTGGAGATGGTGTTTATTATTTTGGCACTGAAACATCATCATCAGGATCAGCGCTCCAGGCAGCCTGGGACGGCCTCAGGAAGAGGTCAGGTAACAGCGCATGACTTAACCAGTGCACCCCCATTACCATGTGTTCTGTTTGTCTCCCCCCACCCCCAGAATAGAAGGAACAGTGGCGATGTCAGAATTTTAATTGCAGTGGACTGGCTTAAATTACTTGACCTATTTTTATGCAGCAAGAAAAGAAACAATTCTTTTTTTCCTGGTGGCCATACTTATAATTTAAACTGGAAGAGAAAATATAAGGGCTGTTTCAATCAAAGAGTATGCTACTGTAAACATCTGAGCACGTTAGATCCATGTGTATTTTTAAAAAAATATTAAGACTCCTGAAAAAAGAAATTTTCCTCCCACAGGAGGAAATTAAATTCATAACTAATGATAAGTAATGAATTTTAAATATTCTAAGAGCTGTAAGTGTGAATTTCTGTCATTTTTCATTTATAAGTGCAACAAAAGAAAAATGAAGAAAAATAGGAATTCCTGAGCCTTGGGAAAGAATATCCTTCCATACTTTCTTTAATTAAAAAAAAAAAAAAAACTGGCTTTCAAACCACCAGATTCTTATCAATTCCTTTTCTCCCCAAGACGAGGACTAAATGTTAAAAGCAGTCCTAGGAAACGGTTGGTGGACTTTTTGGGAATTCTGTTTGGCTGGCCCAGGACCTGCAGAGTGATGTACAGCCAATGGAAGATGGACAGTGTGTATTATTACTTTCTTTATATGTTGTCGGTTTTCACTAGGCTGAACTAATCTGAAAGATTAGTGAGGTAGTGTCGCAACATGGGGTGATGATCCCTGTGGTTCTTGGGATTCTTGGAATTTTCCCATGGCGTCACCATTGTGCTCAGCCATGAAATCCTGTCCTTTCTTCCCTCTACAGTAGAGTGGCTCCTTGATTACATTTGGGGCTGTTGAACAAAGCCCACAAGGGCTCTGTCTCCAAAGGCGCCTACAGCCAGGCAAGGTTAGAGCGGCCTGCTTTGCAGGAGATATGCAAATAGGTGAGTGGCTTTAGAAAACTTAATGGTATTAAAAGAATCCTGGCGTCCACTCTTGAAAGCTGGGCAGGAAGCAAATTTTAGGCTTACGTGAAAGTCAAACTAACGTAAAATCAGAAAAAGTCAGCCAACCCAAAGTTCTTGGTGTTGCTTTAGAAACATTCCAAGAGGACGGTGTGGCAGAATGACAGGAATGTGATGGACAGCTACCAACGTCTTTCCTCTTGTGTCTCCCTGTGCAATGACATAAAACGTGGCCTATGATTTCCTTAGGTTACTTGGTCACAGAGTTTTTAAAAAGGTTCATGTAGCCTGTTGTGTTTTATTTTTTGTTTGTTTGTTTATTACAGTATCTCACTACACAACTCAGACTCAGTGATCCTCCTATTTTCAGCCTCACCAATGCTGATTACAGGCATGTGCCACCATGTCAGGTCTCGGTGGCCAGTCCAGCAGGTGGTGCTGGGGATCGAACCTCAGTCCTTGTGCTTGCCTAAGCAGGCGCTCAGTCCACTGAGCTATCTCACAGGCCCTTGTAACCTGTCTTTCTAATAGGCTTGATCTGCTTGCTGTTTTGGCTTCATGATCATTGGTGTCTTCCACTCACAGACCTGTGCTAGTAGTGTTCCACTGAACACAAAGCTTCAGGGTACCTGCAAATGTTTTTCTGCTGTATCTACTTGGGATAATTCTTCGGAAGCAATATGATGGCCACTGTGTATCTCTTTCCATCCAGTGTGCCAAGCAAGTATAGGGATGATGAGACCAGTAAGTAAAGTGCTGGAACTGAAGCGAGACTCCCAATACGAACCGGAAGTGAACATCTCAGTGTTCCGGAGATTCCTGGGGCACCACTTCTTGGGTCAGTGATTCTCAGCTTTCCCTGCTCTAAAACACAGATGGGAATAAGGAGAGGGAGAAGAAAGCCATAATTTGAAAATACTATGCTATAAAGTCTTTAAATATACGTCCAGTGAGCAAAACAACATGTGAAAAACTTTTCAAAATCTTCTAGGGTGATGGTACCTTAATTTTTTAAATGATAAGAAATACAGTCTAGCCAGGTGTGGTGGTGCACGCCTGTAATCCCAGCACTCGGGAGGCTGAGGCAGGAGGATCAGTGTGATTTCAAGACCAGCCTAGGCTACAAAAGTGAGCTCAAGGCAAGCCTGAACTGCATAGCGAGACCCTGTCTCAAACAGACCAAAAAGAAAGAAAAAAAAAGAGAAATACAATCTACATACATTGTATGGGAGCAAATCTGAGAGATTTACCTTTAGTCAAGAATTCTTAACAAATCTTTTTTGTAGAACTTAATTTTCTCATGGTGAATTTGGCTGTGTGCATACTGTCAGGCACCGAGGTGTGTTTTATACACATAATCTCATTTAAGACCAATGATACTCTGGCAACATCCACCTTACTATTCTAATATTCGATAAGAAAACTGACCTTTAGAGAGGTGAGTTGCTCAAGAGGGAAGCTGCAGCCCTGCTGCAGCTCTCAACACGGAGGTCACGGCACGGTTTCGGAGCTCCTAGGCATTCTTCCTAATGCACAGTGCTGCTTACACAAACAGAATGTTTACTGTAAGCAGTCTTACATGCTATTGACTTTAACAGGACCAATTTAATAGTTTCACTACAGAAGAACTTGCTGTTACATGTTCATCTATTAGAAAATATTGCTGAGTGTGATGTCTCATGCCTGTAATCCCAGCACTTAGGAGACTGAGGCAGGAGGACTGGTGTGAGTTTGAGACCAGCCTGGGCTACATAAGTGAGTGGAGGGCCAGCCTGAACAGCACAGCGAGACCCTGTCTCAAAAAAGACAAAAAATAAAATATTAACAAAATTACAACATGTACCTGTGCATACAATTGCACAAAAAAACTTTAGGGATTCATAAGTTTGTGTCTTTGTATCTTTCAATCCCAGTCAAACTATTCTTTTAAAGTGTGGTGGGCTCTACAAGGGCCCTAAGTTCGTGATCACAGGTGCCCCAACCCCTTCTTAGCATTTGACCCCTCAGCTGCCTGAGTCAAAGGGAGTAATCTTAGTGGCTTAAACTGTGGTTTGGGGCTTTCTTACTTAACTGAGTTCCACACTGCTCAATAACAAAGGGTTCCTTCAGAAACTCAGCTGGAGCTTTACAGCTACCAATTCTGTAATCTATGAAAGGACAACCTAAGTGCTAGCTCTCACATATAAAGATGACCACTTTATGACTCTCGCCACCGGCTGGTAGTAATTACATGTTAACATTGATCGTAAGGCTCAGGCTGATTTCAGAACTGTATGTAAGGTGTGAAAAAATATATACATCTTAGAATAAAAGGAAACATAGAGGCCAGTTAGTCTGTATTTAAATAGTCTCCCTCAAGCTATCCAAACACCTGAATGCAGGACTGAGTGTGTTTCCTACTGCTTTACGTTGCTGCAGAAACACAGAGCCCTTCTACTAATAGTGACACTGAGAAGGAATAGCAGCCCAGGAACAAAAAACAAAAACACAGACTCGGGCTGTCGTCTTAGCTCTGCAACCCAATAGTGGCGTAATTTAATCAACGTTGGCTCAAGTTTCTCCATCAGTAAGATGAAGATGTTTAATTAATACAGCTTGTGTTCAACTTCTCATGAAGGAAACATAAGCCTCTTCCTATCATTTTTCTTCCTCTGGAAAGACAGAGTGCCATACTATAGGCCACCTTCAAAACCAGTGGCAGCCTTTTTTGTTTTTAAACTATTCTTTGTCTAAGCTGTGGGCCCAAGAATGTGCCTCAGACGTGATCCAGAAGAGCTCAGAGACATTCCCGTAAATAGTCCCCTTCCTCTCAAGGATGACCACAAGCACTGGGTGCTAAGATTTCTCTGTGTCCCAGCCATCGCGGACATTGGCCTCCAATGTAGACAATGGCGCCTCCACACTTGCCAAGATAAAGGTGACTGCGTAACATGCTATGCCATCACTGTGGTTTAAATTATGCATCCTAAAGATAATTTCACAGGCCTCCTTTCACGTTCTGTGCTATTTTCTCTTTTCTTTATTTTCTTACAAATTAATTTCATGTTCAGTCCTTGTAAATAACAAGCACTCAACAGTCCTTCAAATCACATGCCCTGGGTCACACTTATTGTCATCATCACTGCGACGACTACTTAATTTCTCAAGGAGAAAATCCTATAAGTGACTCTGAAGTAGAGGCAGCTAGGAGCTATTAAACACCGAAAGGTGGTATTAAGAGCCTCCTCACGCAGTTAAGAGGCTCATGTCCATCTTCACTGATCTGTTTCCCCTTCCCTACTCCCCAATACCTCGTTTCTCCAGCTTAAGGAATCAAATTATTTGGCTACGTGACAAACTAATTTATTAGTTCAAAATAGTTATAGAGAGGGAAAGCTGTATTATAACACATAACTACCCAGAAATTCTTTTTGTTTTTTGAAGACAGGGTCTTGCCATGCAGTTCAGGCTGTGCTAGAAGTCACAGTTGTCTTGCCTTAGCTTTGGAAGCGCTAGGTTTACAGGCAAGCACCACTATCCCTTGGTCAGATAATAATTCTACACTAACCTGTGAAAGCAACATAACTAAAGAACCTTGAAAAAGTATTTACAATAAATTACTAGTTCATTTCATCAATTTACCACCAGAGGGCGCTAAAGGTCTGTAATTCTATATAGTGCACTCAGCAGCTATCAAGGGTACACTCACGGGCTTAAACCCACCCCCAGGGCCCATCTGCCACAACTCTGGTCAATAGACCAGTTTTATTGAAACAGAAAATATTCAATATGACCTTCAGAACAGAGCTACATCAAGAACACCTCCAAGTCAGAAACAGTCTTTCCAAGTACCATTTCTGATAGTTGAATGAAATTTGCAGACTGACTAGAGCTGTCCTCCTTCCCTTTTGGAAGCCCTCTCCTCTCAACACCCCTTTCCTCGTGAGCAGGTGGCTCAATTTTCTGCCCCATCGGGAGCACATTTTCATCTAGAAAGAGAAACTCTACAGAAACAAAAGAAAGAAATTTTGAACGGTATGATTTTGTACATGGGTCCAAAGATAGGAGAAAGGACTTCTTTTTCTCTTTCTAGTGTCAGGAATCGAACTCAGGCCCTTGCGCTTGCCAGCTGGCGCTGTGCTGCCGAGCTACGAACCCGACCCCAGACTTGCTCTTCTTCACCTGCTCCTGAAATCATTTTTCTTTTCTGTTTCTTTTCCTGCTTCTCAGTCCTGCCTATTTCGATGTCACACCACGCTCTTCCCTGCTATGCTAGGGAACGTACTGGTGTTCACCGACTTCTGCCTCCCCTGCGGAGAGCGTTCTGGTGCTCCGTGCCCTACTTCTCACCTCTCGCGGCAGTGCTGCCTGCTACAGAATGCTCAGGCGCGCGCGCGCGCACACGCACACACACACACACACACACACACACACAGCGACACACACAATGTTCTTTGTTATTTGAGGAGGTCTCACTAGGTAGCCCAGGCTGGCCTCGAACCTGTGGTGCTCCTCCTGCTGCAGGCGCCCTAGTGCTGCGACTACAGGCACATGCCACCGCGCCCGGCCTCGTGGGCACGTCTAAGGAGGAGACGTCCAAGATTACATTCCACACTCTCCCCTGCTCTGCATCCCCGTTCCTGGTTGTCACCATGACCATCCGCCCACTGCGTGCGCCCGCGCTCCCCTGAGCTGCTGCTCGCGTTCTCTTCCCACTCGCCTGCACAGCGGCCCTTGCATTCGGGAAGCTTGTAGCCTTTGCACTCCCTCTGCCTAAAGTACGCGCTCCTCCCAAACCACCCTTAGGCCTTGGCCTGAACCTGTCCCTTCAGTGTCCCCAATACACTAGGGGCCAATGATAGTTTTTAAAAAGTTATCCTAAGTTCTTCAACACTTGTCTCAGAGAAAGGTGTTTTGAAGTCACTTCCTGTCTCTCCTGTCACATAAGCTCTGAGGCTGCATGAGATATGATCACTTAGGGGCCGGGGAGATAGCTCAGGGACACAAGCGCCTGCCTGGCAAGTGCAAGGTTCTGAGTTCGATCCCCGGTCCCACATCACTTGGCTTCCTTAACGTTTTCCGGAGACACACACCTGTGGAGCCCTGAGGCTCAGTAGAAATCCATCTACCTGGGGCTGCCAGGCTGAGAGGAGGCCAAGCCACCAGGAAAGGCCTCGTGCAGCCTTCCTACCAGCCACACCCACGCAAGTTCCCAG
Source organism: Myocastor coypus (assembly GCA_004027025.1). Classification (NCBI taxonomy): domain Eukaryota; kingdom Metazoa; phylum Chordata; class Mammalia; order Rodentia; family Myocastoridae; genus Myocastor; species Myocastor coypus. The sequence continues at coordinate 12,589 of PVJA010005963.1, forward strand.
TGGGCGCTGGGGACCAGCGGCCAGGTGCGGGGGAAGCTACCTGGGTGCTCCAGGTGTGTCCTTAGCTCCTGCCGTATTACCATGCGCTGCAGGGTCAGCTCACTTGTGGCCCCAGGTAGCGACCTCAGAAGCTGGTGGCCTAGCGCTTCTCAAAATCTGTGAGCCATAAATGCCTAAGTGCAATAGAACGGTAAGTTTGGAAACATTTCATAAATACCCATAGCAACCAAATAACATCACCGTCTCACATAAAAGCATAGCCCTCTTATTTAAAGTATTTGTTGATTATTGTTCTTATGTTAAAATACCAGCTCCAGCCGGGGGTGGTGGCGCACACCTGTAATCCCAGCACTCGGGAGGCTGAGGCAGGAGGATTGGTGTGAGTTCGAGACCAGCCTGGGCTACAAAAGTGAGCTCAAAGCCAGCCTGAACTGCATAGTGAGACCCTGTCTCAAAAAGACAAAAATAAATAAATAAATAAATAAATAAATAAATAAATAAATAAAAATATAAATAAATAAATAAATAAATAAATAAAATACCAGCTCCATGAGCACAGGATTTTTGTAATTACTTGTTGTACATGTGCCTAGAAGAATATAGGTACTTGGCAGATATTTGATCAATATTTATCACTAAGTTTACTTATTGTACTCAGTCACTTGCAGAAAATAAATGACTCAGCATTTTGGTTACTCTTCTCTTTGCTGGGACAAATCGTGACACCCAAAATGAGGGAAGGAAAGGTTTACTTGGCTCACAGTGAACGGAGGTTTCAGTCCATACTGCTGGCTCCAAGGCTAAGTGGCACAGGGCAGAGGGCAGCCGTTCATGGCGGCAACAAGGAGCAGAGCGCAAAAGGGCAGGAGCAGCGGCAACAGCGGCTACAGAGAGGAAGTCTGTCTCTCTTACACTGCATTCAGGCTGTGCCCCCAGGCTGGGGAAAGTACTCACTCCCATAATCCCAGCAGCACTAAAACCTATAATCCCAAACTAGATCATGAGTTAATTGCCAACTCAAGAATTCCCCGCCAAGCCGGGCGTGGTGGCTCACGCCTGTAATCCCAACACGGGGGAGGCTGAGGCAGGAGGTTTGGTGCGAGTTCAAGACCAGCCTGGGATACAAAAGTGAGCTCAAGGCCAGCCTGAACTGCATAGGGAGACCCTGTCTCAAAAAGACAAAAAAAAAGTCTCAAAAAAAAAAAAAAAAAGTCCCCACCCCATGGCTGCCTGAGGCTTTGAGGGGACAACTAGACAGACACCATAACACTCAGTAAGTGAATGAATTAGTCTTTGTATAGTTCTTCCCTCCATTGGGTTGTTGTTGTCGTAGTTCAAAGCTTTATTATTTCCAGCCTAGACCACAATTCCTTTTCGTTCTTACTTTCTCTCCTGCCCCCCGCCCCCCATTTATGCCTTCAGACTTCAGAAAGTTATCCTGAAGTACAGATTTGATCCTGCTGCTCATACCAGCTGAAGTGCCTTGTCTGGTGAGGTGTGTTTATACCATGCGACCCGTGACTGAACAGATTAGACGACAGCAAGTGGCTTTCAGGGGCTGGCAACATAAAGCGGCCCGTGGCTGGCCAGGAAAATTCCAGCCATATCAGATGGTGCTAAAACTGACAAGATCTAGCCCTGATCCTGGGATGCCTTCTGGAGGTTAGAGACACAAACTGAGGAGCAAGAGAAATCAGCTTCCAGAACAGGGAAATAAAACCATGGCCGAGGGCCATGGAACCCCAAATAAAGACAGATGGAAACACAACTGATGTGATTTTTTATTTCTTTCTTTTTACGTATTCAGTACATAGTCTATAGGGTCTCACTGCACAGATTGGACTCATAATGATCCTCCTGTTTTCAGCCTCCCAAGCACTGGGATTACAGGCACGCACTACCACGTCCAGTCTCAATCTCCATCTCAGTGCTCACCGGGGGTGAGTTCGGTACTGCACACTGGGGATTCAACCCCAGTCCCTGCATCTGCCTAAGCAGGCACTTTGATCCACTGAGCTATCTGGCCAGCCCTAAAGACAGTTGACTTTGGCAGCGTTTTAGTTTCTTGATTCAGGGTCCATCAGACCCATGGTTCCTGGGAGATTTTCATTATTTGCTTGACAGCACCCACTTCATTGTTCTGTATCTTTACATATGCTGCTGTCTTGGTCTGGAAGCTTCTCTCAGTCCTCTCCTTGCTGAAGGGTCCTTCAGAATCTGTCTTGAGTGTCTTCTCTGAGAAATCTCCCCCACGAGCCTCTTTATGCTGCAGTACCACTATACATCGTTTATAAATACCTGTGTCTTGATCACAGGGCACGGCAGTTACTTGGCGAGAACCTCCTCTCTTCTCCTGCGTAGCTGTATCTGTGGATTAGAAATCTCCAGCTGCCAGGTCCAGAAACCCTGATTGTGCAGGAGTTCCATTCCCTGGCCATCAGGCAGTTGATGGAAGGGTGGGCAGTCAGTATCAATGACAGTGACAAGACTTGGGCTTTCCTCTGCTGAGCTGTCCTTGTGTTGACCGTGGGGTCAACTGGGAACACTGGCATTTATAACACTTAAGTTACATGCAGAAAAAGGAGATTTTTAAGAGAAGCATTCCTTCTCCCAAAGGATCAAGTCACAAACCCATTTCTGAATCAACCAACCACAGGGTTTGGTTGCCACATAATAGAATGAGCCAGTGGACAAGCTGGCCACCTAGAGCGAAGTGGGAGCAGGACTAGCAACTCCGACGAGGAGGCGGCCCTCTGTCAAACCCTCAGCTTCACAGAATAGAGCTTCTAATGCAGGGACTGTCTTTACAGCTTTTACATCTTCAAGTCTGTTTTTTTTGTTTGGAATTTTTTTTTAAATTTATTATTTTTATTCTTGTTTCAGAATCTTTGTTTATTCACTCAATTTTTATGGCCGGCTCAGCCTGCCCCAAGGGCAGGGCTGGCACAGCATGTGGTGCCAGGGATCGAACCGTGGTCCCTGAAGCCACCCAAGCTTCCCCAAGCAGGCGCTTTAGACCACTGAGCCATCCCGCCAGGCCCCTACATCTTCAAGTCTTCAGAGGAAAGACATCGCTACTAAAAATACTATTATAGAGCCAGGTGTGGTAGTGCATACCTATAATCCCAGCACTTGGGAGGCTGAGGCAGGAGGATTGGTGAGAGTTCAAGACCAGTCTAGGCTATAAAAGTGAGCTCAAGACCAGCCTGAACTGCATAGCAAGACCCTGTCTCGAAAGACAAAAATAAATAAATAAATAAATAAAAATAAAAATAATTCATGTAAAGCAGATTTATGAAATAAAGGTTGAAATATGTTATGCAAAATGGCATTTGTTAAAATAAACAAATATCCTATTAAAAGAAATATGAGTCCTTATGGCTCCATTGCTAGCCCTTCAACAATTTTCTTGTTCATAGGTTAATAAATAACTTCTCTGAGCCAAAATAAACCTGTGTGCCTGGCTGGTGACTCACCCCAGTGCCAAATGAGCAGAGCCTTGTGTTTCTGAACAAATTACTGCACAAACAACTATATGATCTAGTCCCCTGAAAAAACACACTGGTCCACGTGTGCCAGAGTCTAACAGAAAGTGACATTCATCCTGCAAGATCCAAACAGGAGCGATAAATCCAACATCTGGCAGCGACCAGGCTGCGCCCTTCCGTCCATGGCTTGGCCCATCCTGCACACAACAAACAAAGCAAAACAAAAACAGAAATGCTGTGCTTAGAGAGTTGCTAACTTGACAACAGAGAGGGCTGTTTTTATACGAGCGGCAAAACTACAAATCTGAAAACTGATGCTGGCCAAGTTGCCACCTGTATCTGTGTATTAGCAATGTGGAAGAAGTTAATCTGGAGCTAACTTTAAGGTAACATAAAGAAAGAAACAGGGACAGGGCCCGGCAGGATGGCTCGGTGGTCTAAAGCACCTTCTTAGGAAAGCTTAGGCGGCTGCAGGGACCGTGGTTCAATCCCCGGCACCACATGCTGTGCCAGCCCTGCCCTCAGGGAAGGCTGAGCCAGCCATAAAAATAAATAAACAAACAAAAGTTCTGGCACAAGAAAAAAAATTTAAATAAAATAAAATAATGCTTAGAAAGAAAGAAAGAAAGAAAGACAAAAGTAACAGATGTCTGAATCCTTTGGGTCTAGTTGAGCTTTGCCTTTCTGGAAGTTTCTTGTTCCTGAGCCAACTGACTTGGATTCCTTAACATGACAGAGTTCCCTGGACTAACGCATGCGCACATAAACAAATGTCATCTCTGCAGTCGCTTAGTTTATTTTTAAATATCTCACTGAAATATATGTTTGGAGACCATTCCTGTCCACACCTACGGCTGGAAGTGGTTTACGAGGTCGGCGCTATGCCAGCAGTGAGTCACAGTTCACCTCTTCTCCTTCGCATAAGCTTCCCGGGATCCTTTGCGCCGCTGTCAGGATGAACAAAGACTCCGTGATGCGCGGCCCTGCACCCTGAGGAGCTGCTTCCCTGGATGCCTGCTTCCCCACTGGGCCACAGACCCCACCTCCAGGCAGCCTGCTTCCCTCCATCTGAGTAAAGGCCTGGCTCCGCATCCCAGCTCAAGGCAGCTCTGGAAAGCCCCCAGCTGCAGAGCCTCCTGCAACCATGAAGGGCTTCCTCAAGGCTGCCTTACAGCCTGCCTTCTCCTGCGGGAGTCTTCCTTCTCCTCCCTCCAGAGGCCCCATTTCTATTACCATCCCATAACCCAGCCCAGCCTTCTAGTTTTCCTCTCAGGGACCACGCTCCAAGGAGCCCAGCTGTGACCAACATTTATGGGAACAGTACGCAAAACCCTGCAGGAAAAACTCAACTAATATCTAACATACACTCCTTACAAGCATCTGGCACCTCACTAAGCATTGCAGAGAACAGGATGGAAGTATCACGTACCTCTGCTTAAAGAACTCACAATCCCGTGGAGCAGAGCATTTAAATGGGGAAGGTGAAAAGGAAGGCAAGATTACTCCACAGAGGAGGACTCACACGGATTGAATGTATGCGTCCTGCATTAGTTAATTAACTCATTAACAGGAAGCCATGTTGGCACAGACTATGTAATTTCTCTGTGGCCAAACTACAGTTACCACTTCCACCTTTCCTTCTATTTATGACCTCACCATGGGATTTTCTCCCAGAGCCGTTGCACCCACCCAGTAATCACTGCTACTTTACTTGTGTCTCACAAGCATAACTGTAGAATGCTTCAGAAATGCACAACCGAGTTAAGCTAGGAACTGGCCAGAGCCAGCCAGTCTGTTAGGACATCCAAACTTGATTTTTTTTTTTCTGTACTGGGAATCAAACTCAAGACCTCATGCTTGCTATACAGGTGCGGTGCCACTGAACTGTATTTCCAGCTGGTACAGCCAATTGGAAATAGCATATTCTTGGGTGACTTGGCTCAGCAATTTGCATGACCTGAGATTATGAAACTGGAAACTGGTGACTTTATAGTGTGCCCCAGCAGTGGTGCAAGTCAGGTACGTGCAGAGAAGATTATGTCTACCTCTGGAAAGGACTGTCTTACCCTGAATTGTAGGCTTCTTCCATTCCTTACTGCCCATCTGCAATGAAGAGGCTTCATCCATCCTGTGTGCATGTGACCAGTGTCCTGAGACTCAGGATAGTAGTGCTAAGTGCAGGTCAGGACGGATCAGACTAACATGGTAGCTAGTGCCAGAGGACTTGCTTCGTGTCCGCTGTACCACCTCCCCCTTCACAACAAGGAATAGGGAAAGTAACCAAAACCCACTCAAGATCCTACTTTGATTTGGGTTGGGACTATTCTTAGGATTAAGAGCTTGAAATCTCCCTACACGCAGAGTACAACCTCTCACACTATAAATGGGACAGGTGGACCAGCTGTGATCCTACCTCACAAACAACCTGTGGGAATGTGGGTTACTCCACCGTCAGCCATGGCCGTCAGCCAGAATAACAGTATCACATATTGGTGCAATGCTGTCCTATCCTTGAATCTTGCCTTCCTTTCCTGACCCCCCTGTCACTCTAGCACAATCTTGGTGACCCTATGGCATGCCTGCCAAGCGAGCTGTTGGTGTCACTGAAGGCTCTAACAAGGTCACCATCACAGTTCTAGGAAATATAAAAAGTTAGAGAGCCTTACAGAGTAACAGCTAAGGTTTTGAGCTGAAATTCAAGTCAAATCTTGTTCTTGTTCTTCACTTTTACACAGATGGTCCATCAGGCTCTGTTTTTTAGGGCCACTAGTTCACAGCCATAGATCATACTAGTAATAAGGGTATTCATATTTTTAGTTCTAGTTCTAGTAGTTCAATTAGGTTTGGACCCAGTGAGAGTCAATCAAGGCTAACAAAACACAATGTCTACTATTGCATGTCTCATTCAGAAGTGATACACTTCATGGCCAGTGAGATAGCTCAGTGGCCTAAAGCACCTGCTTAGGCAAGCTTAGGCAAGGGCACAGGGACCATGGTGCAATACTTGGCACCACATGCAAGAAAGAAAAGAACATTATAATATTTATATTTATAGTATTTTATGTAGCCAAAAGCTTTCATCTACTATTTAAAAGATGGTTCAATAAACTATGATTTAAACATAGAAGAGTATGTTGCTTAGCATATTTTTAAAAATGAAAGGTAAAGACATTGTGACAGATGTGAAGAAATTTAAGATAAAGATGAATTGTACTGTTTGAACTAAACTATGTAGTGACGCATATGACAAAACTTGAAAGTAAATGCACAAGAATGATAGTGAGATGGCTTTTGAACACTAGAATTAAGACAATTATATTTGATGTACTTTCTGATTTGTATATTTATTTATAGGAAATAAATATTATATTTAGAGGCAGAGAAAAAATTGAAAGCAATCTTAAACAGACTATTAAATTTTATTTTAGTTTTTACTTATTTATTTAATTTTTTTTTCTTTTTGAGACAGGGTCTTGCTATGCAGTTCAGGCTGGCCTTGAGCTCACTTTTGTAGCCCAGGCTGGTCTCAAACTCGAACCAGTCCTCCTGCCTCAGCTTTCCAAGTGCTGGTATTATAGACATATGCCACTACACCCAGCTCTGATTATGAAATTTGAATACTTTGTCTTTCTAATAATTAATATGAACTTTGCCAGAAAGTTGTGTCAACGTAATAATGTATTGACTCTATCATGTTAGAACATGCTTTAGACTCAAATACTAAGAAACGAACCATCATCTTTCAATAATTTGAGTAAAACCATGAAGCAAACCACCATCCTTCAATAATTTGAGCCATAGAGTACCTAAGGAGTAGTCTAGGTGGATTTGCACAGCATGGGCTGTTTTACTTCATTTGAACACCGTAAAAGGGGGGGGGCACAAATGTTCTGGTCTTCAGGCTTATCCATTAAGTTGAACTTTTGGCACTAGGAGTCATGGCATTTTGTCACATAGCATTTAACGCATATTAGAAAATTGTGCAGTGTCAAAAGGATAGAACCACCAGCATTTAAGCAATGTCATCAACTAGGCAATAAAATGGTCTACTGAATGTTTTTTCTTTGTCTACTTGCTGGATACACTGGTAGCAACTTTGAAATGAGGAAAGGAGTGTATACTCCTTTTATTTTCCATTTAAAATAGAAAGGAAAGCCAACTGAAACATTAGCCCTGTTATACACTGACAAATTTAAAGAGCTTCAAGTATACAAGTGAAAAACTGAGAACAGAAAGTGTTCACAGATACCAGACAGCAGCATCCAGAGGTCTGTAGACCCTCACAGGGCTCTGCGACGATACTCAGCTGAAGCTACTTTGTAGTCACTGGCAGTAAACAGTGATGCAGATCCTGAACGAGGGTTCTTCACGGATGACCACCCCATTTTCCTGAAAGAGCTGGCTCAAGATTCTGTGGCTGCAGACCAGCTGCCCTCTTTCCTGAGAAGGTTGCTCTCTCATCTTACTTCTCTGCACATTGCTTTGGGATGGCTTTTTAAAGTTGTCTTCTTCTGTAGATTGCTGTCCATCCATGAGTCTGAGAACCCTGCTTTCTGGAACTCATTCAACCCTGTTTTTATTTCAACCAACAACCTTCCTTCTTTCCTTTCCAAGAACTGCTAGTAATTTCCCAAGTGGAATCTTACAGGTCTTCGGGGTGATCTGGAAGTATGAAGTAGAAGACGAAACCCAAGATTCTGTAATCAAGGATGCTTCTGCAATCAGGGTCAGATCTCCTGATCCTTACTGTATGCCAAACTTAGTTTTTCTGATGGTGACCCAAAGTGAGAACCCAGTTCTGCCCTACAGGACGCATGTTCACCACCGTCCCAACCTCCATCCGTTTTTATAATTTGTTGTGCGGGTTCTTTTTTTTTTTTCTCAACTTTTTCTTTACCTTTTTGTTTTTATCTTTTCTCTGCTTTTTATCTTTTGTTCTTTTCTGTTACCTTTATCAAATTCTATTAATTTCCCTTTACTGCTTCATAGGATCCTTATTCTCTCTTCTTTTCCATCATCCATTGTTTAAGTTTTCAAATTTTTCTTTTTTTGTTCTTTGATGTCCTACCCCTTCTATCTTTACTACTATAACCATGAAGCTTTATTAATCTTAGAATGTTAGTTATCTATACTGTTTTAGTTGAACTCTTTTCTATTCTTGCAGTTAATAGATATCTACCATATATCATTCTTTGATTTGTCTTAGAATTCACATTATAATCATAAATCCATTTTCTATAGTTATAGGTGATACATTATTGATTTTTTATGGTATATCAATACCCAGTTTGTCTTTGACTCTTTCTTGTTGCTAATGTAATTACTGTTGCTAGGATGATATACTGTAGTTGTTGCTATTAACTGGTTTTCTCTGTATGCCAATATCTGTATTACCTTTGTGTCATTAATAATACTGTGGTCTATTCCTTGAGAACTAGGCGCTGGCTCAATTGCAATGCATCATTCCCTTTGAAATTAATAGATGTGGTTGGACCTTGGGACAGAGGCAAAGGTATATTGTTAGCCACATCAAGAGTGCATCAATGAAAGGAAACACTAACTACAGAGATCTCTATACTAGCAATAAAATCTTTGCACACTATACTTGCCCAAAGGAGTACATGCATGGAGCATACATAGCAACATGAGAAGAGCAGTAAAATTTTCTATCTATTTATCTATTTATATCTATCTACCTACATATATATATATATATATATATATATATATATATATATATATTTAAGGTAGTTATACAGCTAATATCTCTTAGTTCATTGAAAAGAAAGAAAGATTTGGGGGGGGGGGCTGAGGAGATAGCTTGACAGTCTAAGCACCTGCTTGGCAAGCACAAGGACCCATGGCTAATCCCCAATGCCACATGCCATGCCAGCCCCAGAACCTCAGTCGTGCCATGCCACACCAGTCCAAGCTGCATAGTGAGACTCTGTACTAAATGCGTACATATATACATACATACATATTAAAAAATGAAAAAGAAAGGAAAAGTTTGTGCTAATATTGTTTTGGTAACATTTCATGCCTATATCTATACTCTCACAGCTATTATGCGAATTCTTTCAATTCCCCAATGAATAGTCACAGAATGACAAAACAGATCAAAAAACAAAACCCAGGGACATGATATATATAAAAAACATACTCTAAAAAGAAATTCATAGTCCAGAATCCCAAGGATGAAAAACAATATTCCATGCGACAAAAACATGAGACTAAGCAGACGTACCTGCACTCCTTTCAGACAAAGTGGATGTCATGGTAGGGTTCTCCAAACTGATCTATGCTGGCAGCTACTGAGAGGACTTCAGACTAAAACTAATCAAAAATAATAAGGATGGTCACTACACATTCATTCAGGAAACAACTCACTAGGAAGAGGCAACTATTACAAACATATATGCACCAAAACCAGTGCACCCAACATACAAAATAAACACTATCTAACAGAAAAAAAAAATCAGATAAACATCAATACAATTGTAACATGGGACCTCAATAATTCACTGCCACAAGTAGATAGGTAACATCACCAACAATGAAATATCAGAGTAGAATCAAACCTTCACACAAATGAGCTTAATAGATATTTACAGTATTCTATGCAACAATAGAATGCACACTTTTCATATCAACACAAGTTTTCTTAAAAATAGACCACATACTAGCAATACACCATGTTTACATAAATGAATTGAAATTATCTAATGCATTTTATTGGATTATAGCACAATGAAAGTAAAAATTAATTGCAAAACCCCAAGAAGTATGCAAATGCATGAAAATGTAACAATATGCTCTTGAATAATTGCAAAAGGAAGAAAACAGATATTTCCAGAATCAAAAGATAATGCCAGGACAACATACCAGAACCTGTGGAACACAATGAAGGCAATCTTAAGCAACAAACATATACTAGTGAATACCCACATCAGTAAAACAGAGTAAACCCAAGTAAATGACCTAATGATAGATCTCAAAACAAAAATAATGGAAATCTAAAGCTAGTAAAAGAAAGGCTAATACAAAAATTAGAGCAGAAACTAATGGAATTGTGACTATAAAACTCAAAGCATATAATCAATAAGTCAAGAAGCTAGTTCTGCCGGGCATGGTGGCTCACGCCTGTAATCCCAGCACTCGGGAGGCTGAGGCAGGAGGATCGGTGCGAGTTCGAGACCAGCCTGGGCTACAAAAGTGAGCTCAGGACCAGCCTCAACTGCATAGCGAGACCCTGTCTCAAAAAGACAAAAAAAAAAAAAAAAAAAAAAAAAAAAAAAAAAAAGAAGCTAGTTCTTTGGAAGAATAAACAAAAGCAGTCAAAACTTTAGCTAATCCTACCCAAAAAAGGAAAGACCAAGAACAATGCTAATTAAGTTTTTAATTGTGATATCACAACAGACACCAGAGAAATCTAGCGGATGAGTAGAAACTGCCTTTAAAATGTGTATGCCAATAAACCAGAGAATCCAGAAGAAATGGATAGATCCATACATACATATGAATTAGCCTAACTGAACCAAAAAGACATAAAAATCCCTGATGAATCCAAAAACAAACAATGAATTCGAAGCACTGAAAACCTGCTATCTAGGAGAGGCCCTATAAGCATTGTTTAATTTTACAAGAAATTCAGGGAAGATCTAGCACCAACACTCATCAAACTCTTTAATGAAATTAGAAAGGAAGAAATACTCCAACAGTCATTCCTGGAAGCTGACATTACTCTGCTTCAAAAACCAGACATGGACAAAACCAATGAAGTGAACTACAAGCCAATATCCATATTGAATACACACAAAACTTCTCAACAAGATGCTGACAAACAGAGTGCAACAAATCATCAAAAGGATCACACATCATGAATGAATAAGTCTCATCCAAAGGACTGAAGGATGGGTCCACATACGCAAATCAATAAATGTAATGTATCACATAAAAAGAAGAAAGGGAGAAAATCACATTATCATTTGAAAATGCAGAAAAAGCCTTCTTTTGCTAACATCTAACATCCATTCATGATAAAAATCCTGAAGCAACCAGTATAGAAGGACCTTATTTAAAACTAGCAGGAAACCATTTATGACAAACATACTGCCAACATCAAATTAAATGAGAGAAAATTGAAAGATTTCCCGCCAAAATAATAAACAAGATAAGTATGTCCACTATTGGCACTCTTGTTAAATATAACACTGTAAACATTAGCCAGAGTAATTAGGTAAAAAAAAGAAAGTAGTAAAATGGATATGTATAGGAAAGGGAGAAGACAAATTCTCATCATTCAAGGTGACATGATCCCTTATATTAGAAGCAAAAAAAAAAAAAAAAAAAAAAAAATCTACCAAAAAACTCCTATCATTAGTAACCAAATTCAGTAACATAGCAGTATCCAAACCAACACAAACATCAGCTATGTTCCTGTACACCAGTGATGGGCTCACTGAGAGAACAGGAAAGCAATTCCACTGACAATAGCATCAAATAAATAAATAAATAAATAAATAAATAAATAAATAAATAATACTTGAGAGCTAATCTAACCAAGAAAGTGAAACACCTCTATAAATTAAAACCTCAGTATTCTGGAAAAGGAGATCAAGTAAGAAGGATACCAGAAAATGAAAAAATATTCCTTATTGATGAACAGGAATAAATATTGTTAAAATGAACATACTTCCAAAACTGAAATATAGATTAAATTTATAAAATTCCAAGTAAAATGCCAGTGACCATACCTCACAGAACTAGAAAAAAAAAATGCACTAAAATTATATGGAACAAAAGACACTCAGAATAACGGAAGCAATCCTGGATATCAAGAGCAAAGTAGGAAGTATCAGAATCCCAAACATGAAGTTATATTACAAAGCTGCCATGACACAAACAGCATAGCACTGGCACTAAGACAGATTGTATTAATGAATCAGATTAGAGAATGAAGGAACAGCTCCAGGCACATTCAGCTGTCTGATATTTACAAAGGGGTCAAAATGTACACTGAAGGAAAGAGAGTCTTTTTAACAAAGAGTGCTAGAAAGTCTGGCTATCTATATGCAAGGGAGTGAATCTAGACCCCTATCTCTCACAATGTAGTAAATGAAAATGAACCAAAGATCTAAATCTTAGAAAAATTTAATCTGCTGGAAGATAAAATAGGTACATCTCTTGAAGACATGAGTAAGGACAAGCATCTTCTGAACAGAATCTCAGAATACTACCAAGAATCAATGAATGAGATCAGGTCAAAAGCTTTTCACAACAAAGAAAACAACCAATAAGGTGAAGAAAGGATATACAGAATGGCAAACAGTGTTGCCAGCTATTTCTCAGGGGACTAATGACTGCACTATGTAAAGGACTGAAAAAAGAAGTTAACTTCCCAACATAAAAGATTCAATGGATAGACACTTTTCCAGACTACAAGTGGCCAATAACTACATGAAAAAATATTCACTATCTCTGTAAGAGACACGCAAATTAAAACAACACTGAGATTCCTTTTTAAGAAAGAATATCATCACAAAATCAAATGAGAACAAATGCTGTTAAAGCTGTAGGAGAAAAAGGAACCCTTCTATATTGTTTGTGCTAATATAAAGTAGTGCAACTATTGTGGAAATCTGTATAAAACTTCCTTCAAAAATTAAAAATAAAGATTTCATTCAACTCAGCCAATATACTTCTAGGTATTATTTTGTAAGAATTAGAGTCATAATATTACAGTTGTATATGAATACCTATATTTATACTAGCATGATTCATAATATCTAAATCTTGGAAGCAACCTATATGTCCATCAACAAAAGAATGGATATAGAAAATGTAGTTACGTACGGTGAAGTTCTTTTTTCTTTTTGCAGGACCAGGGTTTGAACACACAACCTTTCACTTTCCAGGCAGGCACTTGTGCCACAGAGCTATTTTCCCAGGACTTCATAGTGGAGTTCTGTCTACCTTAAGAAAAGATAAAGTTAAGTCACTGGTACAAAAACACAATGCACCTTGAAGCCATAGCATCAAGTGGAATAAGTCGGCTATACAGTCTTAAGTACAGCAAGTTTTCTGTTATATGGAAATCTAAAATTATAAGTGAAGAACAAAATATGAGATAGATAATAGGAAAAAGGGAAATAGATCTTTTTCAAATGGGAAACCAATACTAGAACGAGGAGGGGTGGAGCAGAGAAGAAGGGCATCCAAAAAGAGTTAAGTATACTATGTACATGTCAAATTTCAACAAAGGAATAGAACCATTAGATTCTTCAAATGTGTACCAAAAAAATAATAAAAATAAGTAAAATATGAGCAGGAGCCAGCACGCGGCACTCCCCCCCCCCAAGGCAGTCTGTCTGCTCCCCTAAGCTGTGGTGGCGGCATCCTTGATGCAGTCCTGTCTACGCTGCTGAGGTACCATGTGGACAACCCTCGCCCTAGACAGGCCTGGCCCACAGCAGATCTTGCCTTGTTAATAGATCAATCTTTGTTCTGTTCAGCCGTGAAGAACTGGGGGTTGTTTCTTTCTAGCCCAACTCCAATTATATATCCTAAGCAAGAGTTTAAAGAGCAAAGCAATGTGATTTCCTCCAGTAGACGACCCTGCTATTGCCAAAGGAGTGTGAATCTCGAAATGACAGTGTGGGCTACATCAGTTATGGCTGAATTCACTGCAGCCCAGACTCTAGGGAGACCCATTTTCCAGCCATAGAGCCGGGATTCACGCGGCCATTCTCAAGCACCCCATAACATCTTGCTGGAACATAGTTTTCTCAGCCCCATTTGTCCACATGCCCATTGTTCTTCCCAGGTTGAAGCTCAGAGTAGAGGGCACTCTGCCCTTGAAGGCTCGTCCAGCTTATGTAAACATTATCTTTTAATACCCATCATGAGATTCCTTTACTTCACTTTTCTTGAATCCTATTGTCAAATCTCTTTTCCAAGTGCAAAGTAAACAACATGAAATGAAGCCGCAGAAATGGAAACTGCTCTGTCACAACACAGAGACAACCGGAACAGCCCTGGGGAGAGCATCTGGGACTGCCACAGACGTGTGTATCGCCATGTGTATACAGAGGACTAGAGTCCGCGGAACTACTTTCATTGGCTGCATGTGTAATAATAGCTAACATTGCACAAGGCTTGCCATATGCTAACCAGTTAGAAGCCGAAAAACTACCTCCAACCACAAGACAGAACTGGAAGAACTACCACAATTTCAACTAAGAGTGTTTTTAGAACTCAAGAAACACTTCCTTCTCCACTTAGAATCTCATTTGCATCAACCTTCATTTTAATAATAATACTGCTTTATTTTATCCCTTTTGGTACTCCAAGGCCAACCAGTAAAAACTGCATAACCAGTTCCCTAGTGAGACGCTATTTCAGAACTGAAAGAGTTTCAAGTGTTTGTGTAAGTTTATAAACTTCAATTTCTTAGATGCCAGTGAGTAGGCCTCATTTGAAGAGTTTCCCACAGTTCAGAGGACCCACCAATGTGGCTCTCATCCTGCTGCCACAGACGAAGGCCCTTGAGCCAGACAACTAGCATGTGCTTTCCCTGATTCTCTGCGAATCACTTCTGTTCAAGACTCCTGGCATGTGATGGGGAGAGGAGCTGCACACTAGGGCTTCAGTGTGCCTGCACTGAAACTTCCTAACACCAAATTTGAGATTTTCCTGGAGGAAAATGTATTTAATTCTTTGGCACTACTTTCTGATTAGCTTTGTGTCACACTGAATGTTCTTGGAGAGCTCCAACTAACATCCAATTTGTGGGTATCTTTTTCTGTCTTCTCACAAATATTATTCATCAGTGAAAGGGAAAAACAGCATTTAGTGGCCAACAGATTGAAGTTTTAGTAAGTCTAAGTCCATGACAAAATCTTATCCCAAGAGCGGTTTCTGACCGAGACTAAGTTCACAGGGACAGAATTACCCTCTGGCTTGCCATAACCAGAGCAATGGACAAAATTCATTAAGCAAGATTTCAAGTTAGTGAGTATCTGAAACAACACTGATTGATTAAACAATGGGAAACAACGGTGGTAGCTAACAGCCTGGAGAGAGCTTCTACGTCACCCCCCAGGAGAAGACAGTCAAGGTCAGACACAGTGGATTCCTGGAGTTGAGAAGACCGAGCTAGGGTGACGAGACTTCCCACGTGAGACTGCTGAGGAGTGCTGCTGGGAAAGCACCAATCAAAGGATCAGAAGTAACACAGCGTGCACTGAGAGGGAACCGGAAATAGTGCCCGTTCCCGGAGCCGACATAAAAACTTCATAAAAGAGTGAGGTTCCTTACCTTAGTTATGGAGAATAATTAACCCTCCACTGAATACTGCTTTGGGACTGTTTTATAAATCTGAAAAGCAAAACATGAAAAAGATGAAGTGGTTTCCAAGTAATGTAATGGCATCCTAGAAAAAAGTTCAAGAGTATTTTTAAAAATATTAAAATATCCTACAACAAACAGAGAAAAAAAAATCTGTAATAATCAGCCCCCAACAAGCATGCAAAGAAGCCAAGCAAAACCCTTCATGAAGAGCAAAGTTGATCAATTGAAAACAATGTAATGTAAATATAAATGTTAGGCTTAGCAGACAATGTCACTAAACACTTAGTCTGTTTCTCATGTGATCATAAGTGAAGTAAAGACCTGGATGATGTGGAAAAGATCCAAATAAAATTTCTAATGATGAAAATACACTAAGGAGAAAGGAGAATATGCTGTATGTTTTACAATGGTATGAAGGAATATACTTAATGGTACTGAACTGTATAGCTACAATGGTTCAGATAGAAAATCGTCTTTGCTTTTGCCATAATAAAGATTAAGTAATGAATTGGAAATTGCTGAACAGTATTAAGATAGTAAACATATAGTAGAGGAAACTATCTAAAATAAGACAGAGGCAGAGAAAAGAACTGATAACAGCATATCGGAGAGTTTGGGACAACTTCAAGATGCCGACTGTGCATTTAACAGAAGTCTATGAATGGATGAGAGAGGGAGAATGAGAGAGGTGGTGAGAGCCAGAAGTTTCCCCAACTTAATGAAAAAGTATAAATCTTGATATCCAAGCACAATGAACCCAAGGTATAAGAAAAACAAAGGACAAAACCCCAACTCATTTCATAATAAAATTCTTTTTAAAAATTTTATAGTTTTAATGACACAGAAATAAAAATGAGACAGTTTCAAAACACATTAGTATGACAGCTACAATAATTAATATATTGCAAATTATTATCTTCATAGTAGTGTTCAGAGTGCAAGGATGGAGACATGATATCTTTTCTAAATGCTATTATTACAAATCTTTCTTCTCACTGAGCTAAGAGAAAGTAGCTGTACATATGGTCCAATAGTCCATGATAGCAGTAGGCTACCAGCAGAACTGTCAATGTCAGAAGCTATCGACTTGAGCCTTTTATAGCTCAGCTTATTAGTATGGCTTTACTTTTTGTACCTCGTGGTTAGACTTTTCTGCTGGATGGTTAAAACCAAGATAAAGAAAGACTTATATAACAAAAAAATGTAACTTTTGTATCTGATCAGGTCAGTCAAATCCCCCCAGGATTTACTCTGAAACCATGCATAGTTTTTTATAGAACTGTTGTCAGCGTCAGCCATCTGGATGAGTCACAGCCATTGCTTGACCAATTTGCTCTCTGTGACAGCCTGAGAGAATGTGTTCTCTCTAGGTGACTCTCTTTAGGCACACTATAATTTGGGCACCATTGAGTTATAGGAGGTCAGTGAGGACTCAAGACATAGAGAACTCGTACGGTAACATTGTAATAAAATTCTTTATAAGCCAGTGAATTAAAAAAGCTTTATAAAAGCAGAAATAAACAGTCACATTACACATACGAAACAAAGATAAGGATAATAGTGGATTGTTTGTGAGAAAAACACACAGGCCTGAAGCAATATATTTGCATTGTGAAAAAAGAAGAAAAAAAAACAAACCTATGTCAACCTAAAATTCTACATCAAACAAAAATACTTTCTAAGAAATAATGAGAAGAGCTGGTGATACAGCTCAATGCACAATGTCTGCCTAGCCAGTGTGATGTCAAGAGTTCGATTCCTGATACTGAAAAGAACTAATGAGAAATAAAGACTTTTTCAGATATAAATAAGCAGAAAAGCAAAAATATTAATTACCTATGAACTTCTTTTACTGGAAATCTTAAAAGAAATTCTTTAACCAGAAACATGAGGAAAAGGGAAAAAAGAGGGAGACAAATAAGTAGAAAGATGAAAGACTTAACCATAACAGTATCAATAAACACGTTAAATGTAAATTGTCAAAACAACCAAATTAAAAGGCAGAGAATATCACATAAAAAAAAGAAAAAAAAAACTACCAGGCCACAAGAAAAGTTTCATTAACCTATCTATCTATCTATCTATCATCTGTCTATCTATCTATCATCTATCTCTATTTAGCATTACATAGCATTAATATAATGTATATTTTATAATATTATAATTATATATTATGTAAATAATAATTACATTATTATATTATAATACAAGCTGTTTGTATATAAATTATATACATTTTTTTCTTTTTTTTGTACCAGAGATGGAACTCAAGACCTGTGCTTGCCAGCCAGGTGCTTTTGCCACTGAGCCACTACATTTTTAAAAATTCAAGTAATATAAAGAATTACCTCTGATCTTAAATTGAATGCTTAGAAATTAATGATAAGAAGCCCTCAAGAACATCTTCAAATATTTTAAAATTAAGTTATGCACCTCTAAATAATAAATGAAGCTGGTAAATTAAAAAATTGGAAAGATTTTAGATTGAATATGAAGAGTCGGTTTTGCGCTCTTGATATGGGCTCTAGCTATGCAGCGCAGGCCAGCTGTGAATTCCTGCTACCACCCTCTCTCAGCTTGCCGAGTGTGTGCTGCTCCAGGCTTGGCTCCTAGGTTGAGTGAAAATGAAAATGAAGCCTGTTTGAATCTGTGTGATGGCTTGGGGCAACACTTAGTGGAAATGTGTAGCATATCAGGGTCACAGTCGCAGGCTGGAGGTATAGTTCCAGGACAGGACATTTGCGTAGCAACTGCAAGGGACAGACAGAAAGACAGAAAGACAGACAGATGAGAAAGGAAGCAAAGAACAAGTAACAAGCAGAGGAAACAATAAAGACCAGATCAGAAAGTAATATGGGGCCGGCCAGACAGCTCAGTGGACTAAAGCACCTGCTTAGGCAGGTATAGGGGCTGGGGTTCAATTCCCTCCACCCCCACCCTGCCTGTTGTGCAGGTCCTGCTCCTGGGGAACACTGAGATTGGGTGTGGTGGCATGCACCTCTAATCCCAGAGCTTGAGAGACTGAAAACAGGAGGATAACTATGAGTTGGATCTGTGCAGTAAGACCCTATAGGTCCTGTACTAAACACATTACACACACACACACACACACACACACACACACTAAAGCAATGTGACAGAAACACAAAACCCTCAGAGAAAAATAAATAAACCAAAAACTTCTTCTTTGAAAAACTAAGTAAAATTGATAAATCTCTAGCCAGAGCTATTGGAGGAGGAGGGGAAGAAAGAGAAAAAGAACCCTGAATAGTTTTACACCTGAATTTGCCAAACACCTATAAAACACATAACTGAAAAACTAAAAAAAAAAAAATAATAATAATAATATAAACAAACACTTAAAATCATTAAACGAAACTTAACTTCCATTCCAGATAAAAATTCTCAGTAGTAGAAGTTTCTCAATTTGATAAAGAAAAATAAAAAAAAAAAGTATCTGTGAAAACCTTCCAGCTGAGATCATTCCCAATAATGAAAAATGGTTTTTTTCTCAGATCAGAAGCAGGACAGGGACACAGGGACACCCACTCTTCACCACCTCCCTCCAGTATGTCACTAGAGATTCCAGCTAGTGCACAAGGGTGAAAAAAATTAACACAAAGCATCTAGATTAGAAAGGAAAAAGTGAAATTATTCACAGATAACATGATTATCTATGCAGATAGTCTAATGGAATGTATTAAAAAGCTACTGGAACTAATAATGTTAGGCCAGTGAGGTTTGAGATACAAGATTAATACATAAAAATTAATTGATGGGGTTGGCGACTAAGCACCTGCTTAGCCAAGCTTAGGCAAGTGCAGGGACCGCTGTCAATTCCCAGTACCACATGCCTGGCACCACATGCCCCATCAGTCCCACCCCCATGGTGGGCTGAGTGGCTGGGGTCTGGACTGAGTGGCTGGAGTCAGGGCTTAGTGGTACACACCTGTAATCCCAGCGCTGGGGAGGCTGAATGCAGGAGGATGCAGGAGGATCATCATGAGTCTGAGCTGCGTAGTGAGGCCCTATAACAAATAAATGCATAAGAATACATAAGAATAAATGGATTGGAGGCTCTGTTTGCTAGCAGCAACTAAACTTTCTAAGAAAATACAATTTACAAAAGCATTAAAAATTTAAAATAAGGATAGAGTTAACCAAATATGTGAAAAGATTTGTACCATGAAAACAAAACATTTTGAGAATGGCATAGAAGACCTAAATACATGGAGAAACAGTATCACGTTGTCAGATTAGAAGGCTCACTAGTGTTAAGAAGTCAGCTCTCCTCAAATTGATTTACACATGCACAATCAGTCCATGTATAAATGAACTCATGGGTAGTGAGACCCTGTAGACCTTGTACTAAGTATGTAAAACAAACAAACAAACATCATCAACAACAGCAAAAAAAAAGAAAGAAAAGAAAAGAAAAAGAAAGCGATGTCCCAATCAAGCTCCCAGCAGGAATTTTGGAAGAAACTGACAAGGTAATTTTATTTTATTTATTTATTTATTTATTTATTTATTTATTTATTTATTCTTTTTGAGACAGGGTCTCACTATGCAGTTCAGGCTGGCCTTGAGCTCATTTTTGTAGCCCCGGCTGGTCTCAAGCTCGCACTGATCGTCCTGCCTCAGCCTCCCAAGTGCTGGAATTACAGGCATGTACCACCACACCCGGCTCCAAGGTAATTTTAAAGTTCAGATGAAGTTCAAAGGAACTTAAAAAGTCAAGACAAATTTGAAAAAAAAAAAAAAAGTACAAAATAGGAGGACTGTCAAACCATATTTAAAGATTAACTATACAGTTACAATAATTCATACAACATATGTTCAGCATAAAGACAGATTGACTAGTCATTTAAAGATGGACAAATATGTTAATGGAATAGAATGGATAGCCCAGAAATGATCTACAAATATAAGAAAAACTGATCGCCTTGTATTCAACATAGATTAAAAGTAGAAAGGATCATTTGTTCAACAAATTATGCTGAGAGAATTTGGTGCCCATATGCGAAAATATAAAATAAATTCAATCTACGTCTCTCACTACATACAAAATTTAATTCAAATGAACCTTTGACCTAAACATAAATCTTATAACTATACAGAGTCAACAGGAAAGAAAATACAGGAGAAATTTTTTTGTGATCTTTCTGAGGTTAGCCAAAAACTTTGATATAAACCTAAAAGTGCAATACTTTGCTTTTAATCTGATGTTAGGGACAGAAAGCAGGGCCTTGTGCATATAACCACATGCTCTAATGCTGGGCTCCCTGTCCAGCCCCAAATGAAAAAAAAAATAATAATTGTCATATTTGAAAAATAATGTTAAGAAAAATGAGAAGTCATACACTGGGAAAAATTATTTATAAAATGTGTGTATATAATAAAGGACTTCGGTCCAGGTTATATAAAAGTCTCCTATAACATACAATTTAAAAATGGACAAAAGACTTCGTTGAACAGACACCTCACCAAAGCAGATACATAGATGACCAGCATGAAACATGTTTGATATCACCAGCATCAGGGAAATATCAAGTAAAGCACAATGAAATATCATCACACACCTATTAAAGTGGTTAAAATGCAAAATCATAAGCTGTACAAGTGTTGGCAAAGATGTCAGTGAATTAGAACTTTCATACCCTCTCAAACAGCCATTTACTTGAATTTCTTAAAAAGCTAAACTTCTACCTATCATAGGGTACAACTGTTCTATTTTAGATATTTACTCAAGCAGAAACAAAACATGTACCAATATAAAGATTTATAACACCAGTGAGTTAGCTCAGTGGACTAAGCTCCTGCTTAGGCAAGGGCAGGGCCCAGGGTTGGACCCCTTGCACCACATGCCACTCCAGCCCTGCCCCCCGGCATGCTGAGCCAGCAAGGGAGTCCTGGCATGGTGGCACATGCCTGTGATCTTAGTGCTGGGGAGGCTGAAACCAGGAGGATCTCTGTGAGTCCACGCCCTGTAGTAAGACCCTGTACCAAAAACATAATCAAAAATTAAATAAATAAATAAGACATAAATGAATGCTCACAGTGGAGTTATTTGCAGTAGTAAAAACTTGAAAGCTCTCTACTACTCATGAACAAGTAATTAGATAAATAATTTGTGCTAGACCAATACAATAGAATGCATATTGACAATAAAAATAAAGTATTAATACACAACAGGAGTGACTGTCAAAGATATATGTAGAGCAAAAGAAAAGAATGACAACTAATTGTCAATTAATCTACAGTGCTAAAAAAATTCAGTGTTTTCCAGGCCATGTTAGAAGAGGTTGGAACAAAGAAAAGCAGTACTCTATAAGAACAATGGGGAACCTTCTGGAAGCGACACATATTTCATTATCTTGTTTTCACAGGTGTATACTTACATCAAAACAACCAACTTCATACCTTTATTATATCCTGTATATAAGTTAGACCTAAAATCTCTGCCAAAATTATCAAGCTGGTGTCCCCCAGGAAAATCAAATTTACTTTGAATCAACAGTCCTATTTTTCAATCATAGTCTATTTTCCTTCTGCTCTGTGTTTATAATGCTTAATATGAGAAACAGAATTCTACATCCCAAGAATGCCAAAGATTCAAGCCTCTGGCTAAGGGCTCTGGACATTAGATATAGAATCGATGCATCAGAGTAACCATGTTGATTTCTCAAGGAGCTGTCTCAACCCAGATACCTGCTTTTTCATGGTGACTGAAATTCTTATATACATTTTACAAACTGGCACTGCGTAGCTATGATACTTTGGGATTACAGCAGCCACTTCGGGCAAGCTATAGATACTTGTAAGACTATCCATATTCCAGGGTCCTTGGAAGAAAGAGACAGCAAGTACCTAGTGCTGAAGGTGCTTTTTTGAGAAGTATGAAGAAAATTCTAAACAACACTTAAATTTGATAAGTTTAATTCCTAAGAAAACCCATAGCAAACTACAATCTCCTGATCCAGTGGAAAGAGTTATCTCACCTCCAGATGCCCAAGTCATGCCAGCTCCTGTCACTTTGCTTTCAGGGTCTTTTTTTTTTTTTTTTTTTTTTTTTTTGAGAAAATGCCACACCATTTTGGCATCAAACTAAAAATACACAACATTTCCATTAAGTTGGCTTATGTCCTGTACCAAAGTCACACTTAAATCTTTTGCAAATCCTTAGCCACTTTTATAACACTTCATTCCTCTCCATGCTCAGAAAACAGAAATGTGTAAACTGTGGTTATGTCACCTACAGTACATCTTCCTTTTTGACAGTAGTAGGTATTGAACTGAGGACTTTGTACTTGCCAGCCAGGCATTTAAACCACTGAACTATATTCCTGGCCTTCCACAATGTTATCTTAAAGTTAGGTGCCACTTGAGCAGAGTTAAGATGCAGGGGAAGAAGCCTAAACTGAAAACATTTAATCTGAAATAATATTTTGGAAATACTAACTTAACTAGATTGATTCTGAATTGGAAAAATTGTAACTTCTCATTACAATGTAGAAATTATCATTTATGATAGAAATTAAACTGGGTTATAGAAAAGATTTAAAAGGTGTGTGTTATGCACAATTGAGTTATGAATTAAGCCACGTACATCAAGGTGGGACTAGACACCTAGGTTCTTTCATTTGGACAATGATGAAGCAAATCCTACAAGCTCCGGGGGAAGGAGCACAAACGAGATATTCAATTAGTTTCACTGCAAGGATAAAGGAGGCTCTGGGGCAGATTGGCTGAAGGCTCTGCGACAGAATTGGGGAAACTACGCGTGAATGTGCACCCAGGTCCCCCGACTCTGACACACTTTCTTTCTCCCTTGGATCAGATAGCTCAGAGCTTCCATCCCAACCCTCTAGGCTGGTGACTGGCCTCCTGGCCTCTTCTGCACAGAGGGATAATCACAGCTTTGAACCATAAACTAACATCTGTAAGTGTCTGTCATGAGTGCTGAACATGTTATAACTATTCGTGTACCAGGCTACCAGGTGATCTATGGGGCTGAATATGGGAAATTCACATAGGAAGAGACACATACGGAATGATCATCTTTCTTGGTAAGGAAAAGTTGAACTCAAATCAAAAAGACACAGGCAGCCAGATTGGTGAGCTGCCTGGACATGGCGAGGTGAATGTCAGAGAGAGTCAGATGCGCATACCTGCTTTCCTAGCTCCCCTCCTCAGCTCTAATCCCTGCAAAAGGTGAGCAGGGCTTGTTCAGACCGGCTCCAAATGCCTATAGATGCATGGCCCCACCTTCCGGAGACCATTTATTCACCTACCTCTTGGCAGAGAAGATGTCAGATAGAATTTTCCATTGAGGTTATTTCTGTGGCTGGGGACATAGCTCAGTGATAGAGTTCATGTTTAGCGTGGACACCAGGTTCTGTTCCCAGCACCATAAGGTCAGAATATTTCTAGATAGGAAGTTTACTCATTTTCCTCTGTAGTGTGCTTTGATGTCTTTTTGTAGTCATCAATGTTTAACAATTTCAATTTGATTTATTTTTGCTTTTCATCTTGATTCTAGATCATTAACCATTCAAGTTTTTCCCAACCCCTTTTCCTCCTTCTTCCTGCCCCCAAAAAAACTCAAAAAGAAAAAAAATTTTTTGAGAGTACATTTCTAAGTAATAGCTTTAACTCCATGCTACAGTCTCAGAGATTATAAAATCAATACAAATATTTCTCTTTTGAGACAGATTTCATCATCACAGCTGGGAAAGAAACATAAGATGAATTTTGGTGTTGATTTTTTTGAAGATGAAGATGTCTAGGGAGTGGTGTATTAGATGGGACATGAGTCACATTTGACAAACGTTTAAATGAAATAGCAAGTTTGATGAATCTGTCCAAGGTTTACGAATCCTCAGACACCTTTCTTTCCCCGCAAAATCCCCATGGATCTCCTCAGAAACAAAGGCTTTTTCTACAGTGGCTCCAAGTGATTCAGACACAACTTCCTGTAGATGCCACCAAAGGGATTTCTTTACTTTTAGTAAGACCATTAGCGGGCTTGCCAAATTCTTCAGCATAACAAAATTATTGGTCATTTCTCTCTTGGGCATGCTGAAATGGTGAAAATGGCCCGGAGAAAATTGAAACCCTAATTGATTTTCTTGCTATTTTCAAAAGACTCAACCCTTTCCATGGTTAAACCAAACCATTCAGGGTGAACACAATCAGCACTATGGGGGAATGCTTCTATCTTCTTCAAATAGTTTCCCAGTGCAAAATCCTTTCTATGAGATTTCTTCACATTCGGATTTAAAATGAAGTTATCTTGCTAAAACAGAACCCTTCTTAGAACATCTGCTGAGCCACCTATCTGGGCTCTGGGTTTGTTCTTATTACCTGGGGTCTAACAATTAAGGATGAAAAAAAAAAAAACCCCAAAACATAGAAATACTGGCTGTGAAGCAGATGCTTCGTGTCCTCAACTTGGTACTGAAAATAAATCTCTTCCTTCATTAGTGAATTGCTTGAGATAGAATCTCTGCTAGCCAAATTGCCGAAGTGTCAGAATGCTGTCTTCATAAAATATATGATTAGATCTAAGTGATTAGATCGGATTTTAAATATATATTTCCAAGTCGACATGCTTTATTGCTGCCTATAGGGTGCAACATGGTCCATGAGGCATGCCATCGCCAGACAGATGCATGAGAAACAAGCGAAAGTGTTGAGAGGAGCTTTACATTTGAAAGTTCTTCCGTAGAAACACTGGAAGACTTTTTTGAGAATAACTCCTTACACTCCCCAAGAATGTTTGGTTATTAAAACCATTTCTTTGAATTATTCATTTCCTTAATATGATTATATTCTGCTGAGGCTGCCATAATAAAACACAGACCGAATGGCTTAGACTGGAGACACGTATTAGTAACAGTTCTGGAAACCAGGAAGCCCAACAGGAAGGCGCTGATAGACTCAACATCTGTTAAAGGCTTGACTTGCAGACACATTCCTTTTCCTTTTCTGTGTCCTCATGTGGCAGAAAAAGCCTCTCTGTCTCTCTGTCTCTCTCTCTCTCTGTCTCTCTGTCTCTCTCCCTCTCTCTGTCTCTCTCTCGCTCTCTCTCTCTCTCTCGCTCTTGCTCTCTCTCTCTCTCTTTCTCTCTCCTACCCCATTTTGTTGTAATCAAGCTACTAATCCCATCAGGAAGCTCCTATTCTCAGAATCTGTCTAACCTTAACTACTTCCCCATTTAGGCGTTTCCGAATTCCATCAGTGGGAAGCTATGCCCACAAAATGTAACTGCAAGGTGCGACTTACTCCATAACAATGACACGAAAACAGCAGCTCACCGAATATATATGTTCCTCATTTCTAAGGTCCTAAATTAGGGGAAGGGTTCTATGCCTACAACAACATTTTCCTCACACTCTGGCTATCTGTGCCACCAGAACCCTGGGGTTCTATTTTACAGTGGGTATTTGTCCTTTTGTTTAAAATATTTACTTCACTCTATGATGATAACTAATTTTGCTTTGGGTGAACAATTCCATTCCCACTCCTGAATCCACTTGACCTGGAGGTAGGGCCTCAGCCAATGAGTCAAGTTCTACATCATTCTCCATGTCTTCACTTCCAGGCACACAGATTGGTTGAAAATTTGACCCAATATGGACCAGAGAGAGCATATATGGGAAGCTCTCAAATTATGAAGAAGCTGCAGGAAGTGACTCTCCCTGTGAAGAACTTGAAAGCAGAATAACATAAAGCTGGATGGTCTGGGAAGATAGCTTGATAGTCTAAGTGCCTGCCAGGCAAGTTCAAGGCCCAGACTTTGATCCACTGCTACCACACGCCATTTTGGCCCCAGAACCCCTGGAGCTCTGAGCTGTCCTGGAAACTGGGGGTGCTGGTGCATGCCTGCAATCCCAGCACTGGCGAGGCTGAAACAGAAGAATCACTATGAGTCTGAGCTATGTAGCTAGACCCTGTATCAACAACAACAAAAAGTAAATTTTAAAATATATGAAACCTGATTCTGAAGTGAGCCACAGTACAGCACCAAGAAGAGGACCCTCTGGCTTGTCTGAGCTCAGAATCAAGGAGCATCTAAAACCAGCTCTATTCTTGGATGTCTTCCTTTCCTCAAAAATGTCAACAAAGACTGGAACACAGTTCAATTTTCAAAAACCTACTCTCTATCTCTCTTTCTCCCTCCAGCCTACTTTGCCTTGGAGTTTCTCCACTGAAACTCAGCATGCTCATTTTCTATCTTAATTACAGCATTGTGGAAAGGAAACTGTCCAAGGAAAGTTTCATTATTCTGAGACAAAACAAAACAACTCAGAAACAGAGATGACTCTGTCTGGAATGTACTTACTTATCAATGTGACAATTAAATGGAAATATATAATCTTTACAAGAGCTAAACAAAGGGTCTCAAATAGAGCTGATAGGATCAATGCTGAGTATATAGATTTGGGGATATATCTGTCCATATGGTAACTCCCACAAGGGTGCTGTGAGAGAGTATAATCTTGGTTTAGACCCACTGAGATGTTTTTCTGAGCTTCGCAGGCTTACAACATTCTCTGTTCTAAAGCTCCAAGAACTCTCCCTGTGCAAACATTTACTTGAACAAGTATTTATGGCAGGATGATGGTATCTATTCAGTTGCCTCAAAAAGAGTACAAACTCAAGAGTTATGTTTTGCTCATAAAATACTACAAATTTATCCTGAGTGGCCAGCCTCAATCTTGGTCAATTGATTGCTCCACTTAGTGCTTTAGACGCAGCCTTCTGGTGCTGTGGTGTGGGGTAACAATGCCTAGTAAGTTTACCTCCTCCTTTGAAAATGTAGGACAGACTTCAGACATCATGTCTGAGCTTCTCAATCTTTTTCCACAGGAGAAAATACACCAAACACAATCGTCTGACCACTGAATTGCTTCATTTTCCCTTTAGTCTCGGGAAGCAGCCAAATTAATGTCAGAATCACACTGACATTCAACAAATACGTTTACTGGCTTTCCTTCTAGGTATGCGATGTTGGTGGAGAAACTGTCTTTTGAGTTCTCTCTCAGCCAGTGTCTAACACCCTGCCAAAATTACAGTGAGTAAGAGTGACATCATTACAGTTTTAATTTTAGTATTTTAGAACTTAAATACATTTTAGCCCTTTTAAATCAATATACATGTGCACATGAAGGACACAGCAGTAGTCTGCCCTTTATTGCAGGAGATCCTCTCCCCGGGGCTGCTTGATACAGCAGACAGTGCTGAACTGTGCATTTATTTTTTTTTTTTCCACACAAACATATGGTAAAGTTTCACTTCTACATTAGGCACAGAAGAGGATAAACAGCAATAACATGATAAAATAGTATAACTATGACCATGTATAGTGAAAGTAATATAAATACATCTTCTCCTAAAAACAATACATGCATGCACACACACACACACATGTTCTATTCATTTATTTATATATTTGGAATGAAGTCTCCCTGTGCAACTTGGACTCATAGTGATCCTCCTGTCAGAGCCTCCTCAGTGCTGAGATTACAGCTATGTGCCATCTCACCCGGTCTCAGTGACCAGCATGAATGTCCAAGGTTCTGGGGCTGGCACAGCATGCTGTGCCAGGGATTGAATCTGGGCCTTTGTATTTGCCAGGCAGGTGCGTAGACAACTGAGTTATCTCCCCAGCCAGAAATAATATTTCAAATTGTGGTCAACCGCATATAACTGAAACTATGGAAACTAAAATCAAGGATAAGGGGGCACCACTGTCAGTAGACCTTAGATCTTTGAAAATATGACACATTTTTAAAAATTAAAGATTTCAGACTTTAGGTCTGATTTTCTCCACCTCACAGGTAACGCTTAGTATTCTCATCTTCTGGAGAAGAAGATATTCTTGTTAGATGTTTTTGGTTGTATACAACCAAAAAAAATTAAAACTAATTAGCTCAAGTCAAGAGGATGGCTCTCTGTGCTCTGGGCTCCAATACTGCCCTGAATCCATCTCTCTAGTCAGCTTTCCTCTGGGTAACCTGCCATCTTTGGCTCTTCTTTGCTGAAAGCGTCTATTGCATGAAGCTTTTTTTGCCAGCTGGAAAGACAACTTCTTTTTCTAGAAATAATCAAAAAGCAATATATTTCTCTGATTCATATTGGGGGGCCAGGCAATTTCTGAGCCAGAAAGGGAATGCAATGTGCACAAATTTCTATTACCAGAGTGCTGGATGGGCGACAGGAAGGCAAAAAGTAACTATCTTCTTTGAAAAGTCTATTACAACATGACAAACATTATCCTTTATGCCTGAAATAGCTGTACAAAATTCCATGGAAAGAAGGAAAGGTGGAATTCACTATCTGACTTTGGTGGTAGTATAAGCTTAGAACAAACTATAATAAAATACTTTGGAGCATATTTCAAATAAAAGTGGCCAATAGGAACAAAGTCCACTTGAACATACCAGTTTATCCTGCAGGCATATTTTGCAAATGTTCTCAGAATATAATTATAAACAAAATTAAATTTAGGATGATATCCTACTAGTCAGGAATGATGGTAAACATGTGTAATCCCAGCTGTAATCTGAAGCTGCAAGGTTGTGAATTCAAGGCCATCTTGAGTTACACAATGACTCAAAAAAAAAAAAAAAAAGATTTTTAAAAAACAATGTTCTGCTTAACTCAGGGACTCAAGTGAAAACATGGGCAAGAGATTCAGAGGAAATTACTTGTTCTACTTTTTATTTAAAGAAGTCTATTATCATAAGTAACATTTGAAAAGGACAAATTGACCTGTACTTCTCTTTTGTAATAAACCTTGTCTTTCTCTTAGATTAATTCAATAAAAATGCAACATAGATATCTTAGTTATCTGCTGAATTACTTTATGCAAATTTAGTATTGGGCTGTGGATATAGCTCAGTGGCACAGTGCCTGCTTGGCAAGCATAAGGTCCTGAGTTCAATTCCCAGTACCAAACAAACAAACAAACAAACAAAATGTTCAATATTATTTTAGAATCTGTCAGTGGTTGATATGATACCTACATACATACATACATACATACATACATAGATGATAGATACATAGACACATAGATACATAGATGATAGATAGATAGACACATAGATGATTGATTGATAGATAGATAGACAGACAGACATATAGGTACATAGATGATAAATAGATAACAGTAAAAGTTGCGTTGCATGGCCACAATCTTTTTCAAAATACCCTTCCTCACTTCTAATATGTTCATCCCATTGCTAGTCATTTTCCCTGACACAGTTCTGAATGTTCTCATTCAAGAGTGTCTTTATAGGCTGTGGAGTTGGCTTCGCAGTCTAAGCACCTGCCTGGAAAATGCAAGGACCTGTGTTCAATCCCCAGTGCCACCATGCTGACCACTAAAACCAGATATGGTTGAGCATACGTGTAGTCTCAGCAATAGGGAGGCTGAAACAGGAGGATCACTAACGCATCCGAGCTCCATAGTGAGACACTGTACCAAACTAAGTAATTAATTAAAATTTTAAAGAGCATCTTTATAAGACATGCCACAATGCGGAGTGCCATGCAATGGGAAAGACGAGTTGTAAAAGCTCTGCAGCCTGCCCTCACCTGCCTCGCTCACCAGATCTGGCCGCCTGCTTCTGCTTCTTCTCCCTCTTTTCTCAAAGTCAGGAGGACCATGAAAGGTAAACACTTGGAGTCAATTCAGGAGTTAAGCATAATGGTACAGCTTAACTCAAAACATAAAGCAGGACTTACAGAGCTGCTTTACAATGTGCAAAGCACGATGGGGCGCATGAGAGTGTTCAAACTGTGAGGGAGGATTTTGACAGGAATTTATTGCAATGCCTTTTACCATGATGCTTTTTAAATTTTGCAGTATATATATATATATTTTTTTTTTTCTTGGGTTGGGGAAGAACCTACAGGGTGTTCAGGGTCTCACTACTAGATTGGACTTGTAGTGATCGCCCAATTCACAGCCTCCTGAGAGCTGGGATTACAGGCACACTCCACCATGCTCAGTCTGAATTGCTGTCTCAGCACACCCTAGGGATCAGGGCCTACCCAGAAGGCCTGGGGATGGAGCCCCTGGCCCCTGTGCCTGCCTGCAAGTGCTATAATCTGCTCACCTATTTGGCCAGCCCTTGGTGTATCTTCTGATCATGCCACAGACAGATTTTATACATAGCTATATTTATGTTAAAACATTTATATATTAAATTGCACTGATGGTCCATTGTTCAATTCCTAGGGAGAGCAATATTCTTCTTTTATTTTTTTTCTTTTTCTTTTAAAATTCTGACCATTCCTTTCATCTTTGTATTAGTTGCTTTCTCTGCTTTTTAAAAAATGTCTTAACAGTATGAAAGCAGCTTCAAATTTTACTTGGAAGTAAAAGTATATTCATGTGTTTTAGATATAAGTTAATTTCCAAACTTATCATCAAAATTGAAGGCAAGTTATGTACAAGAATTCTTTATACTAGAGTTGAAAGGACTGAGGAAATGGCGAGTATTAGGAAAGATCACAAACCATGAAAGACTGGTTTAAGCTTCTGCCGAAAAACAAATGAAGAAATGCACCTTCCAGCTATATTCTGACGTCACTGGAAACGGAATGCAAAAGTTTCTCTTGAAAATGGCACTGTAAACTTTGCTAGTTTATTCATTTATATTATTTTACATTTGCATATACTGACACCTGGGGAGGGGAAAGGTTATTTTTTTTTTTTCAGAGAAGTTCAACACTTTCAATATACATGGAACTATGAGAGAAGAAGGGAAACACTACTCTTGCTAGTCATTTATTTATTCTTCCAACACCTGGCAAGCACCCGTAGGCACCAGATACTAATTTTGAACCCAAATTAATAACTCAACTGAGGAGACGAGCATTAAACAGAGAAGGCAAAAATGTCAGTTAAATAGATCATTATAAAATGCTAAATGCCATGAAAATTCTAAAGCAGTTTTCGGTGGAAGAGCAGAGTGTAGAGGAGATGGTTCACATCAGGGAATCGCAGAGTACAGCTCTGGCCTCAGAAAGAACAGGAACAGCTGGCCACGGCGAACAGGACGAGAAGGAGAATATTCCAAGCAGAAGAAAATGCCGCTGGGGAGCCTGGGACCAGAAACGCCTGATGCGTTGGAGGAACTGAAAAATGAGCCTGGCTGCAGCTTCCAGGATGAGGGGTCTGGTGGTGGGAAGATGGTACAGACACGGTCACCTGCTCACAGTGCCAGACACCACATAAATCCAACAGGGACAGAGAGCAGTCGCTACCGTGAATGGACTGCCAGCTAAGTTAGATGTTAATATCTGTGTGCAGACTCCATTACTAAGGAATGTTTTTTAAAAACGAAAATGCACAGGGCAGCTTGTTGTCCACTCATGTTAAGTGCTGCATTGTGTTAAGGCTGAGTATAGAAAGGTAATCAGGATTGACCTTCTCTAATCTCATGTCGCCTGCATGTCTGGAGACCAGCAATGGTGGAGGCGGCCATTCCACAGATAAACTAGGGGAGAAAGAACCACGGGTCGTGACCACAGAGGAGGAGTTCATTGATCAAGAGGCCAAGGAATCCCGCTACAGACAGAGGCAGGGACAGAGGCTGACCCGCTCCACTTTAGCCAGCTGTGGGACACAGGCCCTTTGACTCCAGTACATTGCCACTCCCCAAAGCATTGTGTCCTACTTCTTGATTAAACAGTGAAGGTTGAGTTCCATCCCCCTCATGAAAGAAAGTGCTGAGCTGGAGAATCACGTAGCTCAGCTTGGTGGTTGGTAAGAGAGGGAAGGGGGAGGCTGCTTTTTTCTAGGTAAACAACTTATGTTTTATAACTACAAGGTGAAATGTTTGACAAATAGATGTCCAATTATTTGATTCGGTGTATTTGCATTTGAGGGAAACTGTGGTACAAGCATATATGAAAAAAAAAAAAAAAAACCCTGAATAATAAGGAAGTAGCTATTGCAGTCAGTAACTGTTTCGATCTCTAACCACAGATGCAGAAGCTAGCAACAAACACGATTTACTAAGTAAATATAATTTCTACAGTTGAGTTCAGCCTGTTGTTTTCTTAGAGGAAATACATTTTGGTTCGGGCTATGAAAAACTCAGATTAGCATTTTTCAGAACATTAAGGATCAAACAGAATCATAAAAGCATAGAAAAAAGGAACTAATTTTATCTCCCACTTATGTAGGATGTTCAGAATGAGAATGGTGAGCGACTGGGAGACTTCAGGCTTCCAGGGCTGTGTTTTCCACCTATTTCTCCATATCGCTTTCTGTATGACAGCAGACGGAAGACCCTACTGTGGGAAGAAAAAGGACCGCTACCTTTCCTGATGCATGCTAAGGGGCCTGGCTGACACCCCACAGCAAGGGAAAAAGCACATAGAGTTATTGAGTCAAAATGTTACCCCACATGGGAGTCTTTGGACTGAAGATTCCAAAGATTGCTATGTTTGGATCTCATGAGAAATAAATAACCATGAAGAAATGCAATTAGACAAAAAGTATGCATTACTGTAACAGTGAAATGGAAACCCCAGCAAGGCCTGGCAATGGAGATTCTTCCTGGCCTCTCCGTGTGGTACTGCTTCCTCCCAAGTAGGGGCAGAGCCCCATCTAGAACGAGGGGCCAAGGCTCACCGCAGAATTTCTGCAAGGCAAGTCAGTAATACAAAAGGCTCGAGTAATATTTTCAGGCTTTGCGACTCGCCTTGCAGAGAATGTGGTTCTGGTTTCTATGACCTGCCTTGGAAAAGAAGGGTCCTGGTTTCTGCCACTTGCTTCAGGTTCAAACGCCGAGGGAGACAGGAGGGCCAGAGAAGAAGAGACCTCAGCCATGAGGTGGCTTCTGTGACTTTCCACTGTCCACCATTCACACTTCAAAGTGTACCAAAGCTCCGTACTTGGGCATGTCGTACACTGGACCCCAGTGGTTCCGCTGTATCACAGAAATGTGAACACGCCCAACTGTGTCCATACCATCCAATTTAGAATGACAATCTCTTAATACTACCTCACTGGAAACACCAGCATATGTACTAATTAAACTTAGAATTTTTTCAAAGTAAATATAATTTTTAAAAAATTATTCCATATTTAAATTAAAACAATTTTCGTAGAGCTTTTCTTTACAGAAACAAAAATGGACCAAAAAACACTTGGTAAACTATGTCTTTGAACCATAAATAAATACTAACTAGACTTCTGAGGACACTCGCTATACCCTGCCCTTCAGACCTTCAGACTGGGATGGAGACTGACAGACCCTGCTAGAAGTTTTGAGTACAAGTTTCCAGAAACAAAAGTAAACGCAAGCATTAAGGCTTCGCACTTACCATGTGGTGCTAGGATAAACCAAGCGAAGACGGGAATTGTTAATCACTGTGAGTATCTTAGGGCACTTTCCAAGGTCAAAACTGGGACTGTGAGAGTTAAATAGAGAGCAATTCAAAGAAACAGGGACTCACTGCTTGAAGAGGCCAGTGGGGGAGGGGTGGCTCCCACCCATGTGCCCTGCCCAAGGAATTCAAGGGCCTGTAACTGCTCACAGAGCCTTTTCCAAATCTTGGCCACTTTAGATAGACAAGGGATGGGCACCAAGGAGCTCGGCCTAGGGATTGTCCTCTGCAGGAACAAAGCTTGTCCAATTTTGAGAAACAGAGGCTGACTAGCCAGAGTGGGGGATGGGAGCTGACTCAAAAGGAAGCCCCGAGGCACACTGTGGCCCCCTGCACACTGAAGGGGAAACAGAAATTATGAGTAAGCAGCGGAAGTTGGTGAGTAACCCTCCAGGGGAAAATGGGACAGATGTGCAGAGAAAATACACTGAAGACAAACACCGTGTCTCCAGATTGGGGATGGCTGTCCTCCTCATCTCCATTTTGAGTCTACACATGTCCTTGTTAGGATATAAGTAAAGATGAAAAGAAAGGTAAACAAGCTGTTTTTCAGGGGTGGGGGTGTCACGATGATAAATTTCTAGAAGCCCCTTGCAAAGAAAACAGCCCTCAGCACACACAGTTCCTCAGCCCCGCTTCACCCTGTACTGACAGAAACAACAGCACTGAGAAAATGGTTTCCTGTGTCTTCAAGTAAAGATCACAGTTGCTGGCCCTAGTCGTCCAAAGTGTCTTAATGAGAAGACAATTGAAATTTTTCCTGGTCCCACACAGAAACCTTGATTAGCCACTGAAAATGAAAAAATGTCCAGAAGAGATAAAGAGAAAATAAGCTAAGGGAATCATCGATCAAAAAGTGATTTCCTGAGGATCTAGCCCAGGATGGTCAGAATTCAATCAGTGAATATTTATGGAAGATTCAGCAGGGGGGAAGTCCGACAAGAAGTCCCGTCCCTGTGGAACATACCAACTAGAGGAGCAGATTCGGAATAAGCAAATAAGTAAAATTCACAGTGTGTGTTTTCTAAAGAGAACAAAGCCAATCCATTGGGATATAAATCTGGGCTGAATGGCATTAATATTTTAGGAGGTGTCTGGGGAGCAACTCGCACTAAAAAAAACTTTAATATGAAGAACATGCGAACATGAGGGAACTCTCCCTACATACCGGTGGGAAAAGAACTTTTAAGACACAGCGAACAGCAAATACAGAAGTCCACTGGCCCTTATCGCTCACTAGGAACTAAACATAAAAACTGAAATGGATCAAAGATTAAATAGTAAAACAGAAACACTAAATTTGGTGGAAGATAGAATAGGCAAAATTCTTGAAGGCGTAGAGTTAAGCAAAGACTTCTATGATCAAAACATCAATTGCACAGGAAACTGCAAAGACTCAACAATTGAGATCACATAAAATTAAGGCACTATTTTAAAGGCACTATCTCGTCCAGATTGGCCTTATGTTCACTGTGAACCTCACCTTGGCCTTGCACTCACGGCAAACCTCCTATCTCATGCACCAGTATGCCTAAGCTGAATTGAAGAGCTTTTGCACTGCAAAAGAAACCATCAACAAAATGAAGAGAGGACCCATACGGGTCCTTCCACTGCCTTCATCCCTTCTTCCTCTCCTCATTTTCAGAAGTTTTATTTCTATTGGGAAATAAATGGGAAAATTTTTTTATCAGCAGTTCCTTAAGGTGCCAATGTCTAATATACATAAAGAACTCAAAATTACCAGATTTCCCCAATTTTAAAAATCAAGTCCAAAAATAGGCATCTGCAATAAATAGGCACTTCTCAAATGAGGAAGTACAATTGACAAACAAATATATGGAAAAAGATGGTCAATATTGCTGATCATTAGAGAAATGCAAATTCAAACAACACTGAAGTTTCATCTCACTCTGGAAAGAATGATTATCATCAAGGAATCAGCCAATAACAAGTGCTGGTGCAGCTATGGGGTAAAAAGGAGCCCTTCCTCATTGTTGGCAGGAATATAAATTGGTGCAACCACTGTAGAAATCAGTATGAAGAGCCCTCAAAAAAGAAAAAACCTAAAGATAAAACTAGAAGTTCCACTTGGCCCAGCTCTTCCTCTTCTGTGTAGCTTCCTGAAAGAGTTAAAAGCATCATGCCAGTTATATAGGCATTCCCATGTTTGTAGCTGGGCAGTTTATAATAGCTAAATCTTGGAAACAGGAAGCTGGTGATATAGCTCAGTGGCATAAGTGCCTTCCTGGCAAGTGCAAGGTTCTGAGTTTGATCCCTGGCACTGCCAAAATCAATCAATCAATCAGTCTTGTACAGAGACCATATGCCCACCAACAAATGAATATATAAGGAAAATATGCCATTTTAGGCAGTGGAGTACTACTCAGCCATAAAAAGGATGAATTCAAGATATTTTTAGTTAACTGAATATATCTCAAGGATTTTAAGTAGAAGTTTAAACACAATACTATTTATCTGGTGTGAGAAACCCAAAGGGTAAATATGAGCAAAATGGTGTAAGATTTTGGAAGTAAGAAAACCTTATTGAAGTGGGAAGGGAATAGGAGGTGAGGTACAAAGCAATCAGGGTATTAACAGAAGAGAAAATGGGAAGAAAAGTAGAAATAAAACCTCTAAAAATGAGGAGAGGAAGAAAGGATGAAGGCAGTAGAAGGTAAGGGGCAAGAAGAACAATTAAATTGTGCACAGGTACAAATTCCCTCTGAGGGATTCAACCCAGCAACCAGGCCCAGCATGTGAGGTAGAGTGCCCTGGACCCGCTGGAAACTCATTCAGCCTAGCAGCCAGGCTCGGCATATGAGTGAGACCACCTTGGGCACACCAGAAACTCATTCAACACAGCAACAAAGCACGGCATTTGAGTTAAACTGGGCCATCAGACAGGACCAGTGTGGAAAACTGCCACAGAACTCTCTGTTAAGAGACTAGGGACAAGAACCCCCCCCAGCTGATCCAGGAGCAGAATATCTTGCCAGAATGGCACAGCAGGTTCACCTCCAAGGGCTGCAGCATGAAGAAGTGGAGTTCAGCATCCAGACCCAAGCCACACCCTCCTGCATGAGTTGGAGCTTGGTATATCCAGATCTGATGCTAACGTAAGAACTCTACTAAAGTTCTACACCAAAAGTCAGAAGGCAGGGCTATACAAAATGACAAAGAGAAGGATAAAAATGCACTCTCAGGCCCCAGGCCCACCCAGAACAAACACGGGAAACAGTAGCCTAGAAGAAATTGGAAATCACACAACTGAAATCTCTGAAATAATAGCATGAGAAATAAAGAAACAATTGCAGGAAGGTATAGAGGAAATCAGATCAGAAGTAATTTCTGAAGTGAAAAAAAAAAAAAGAAATAATACCTATAATAAAAGAATTACAAAGTGCCTCTAAAGAAGACACTGATTAAAAAAATAGCAGAGAATAGAAAAATGATGCAATACTTGAATAAGCAATATAGGAAAGTAATAGAATGTATGAAGTAGGTTCAAAGTGCTATACAACAACTTAAAACTTCAATCACAAGCTG
This sequence comes from Myocastor coypus, assembly GCA_004027025.1. Lineage (NCBI taxonomy): Eukaryota > Metazoa > Chordata > Mammalia > Rodentia > Myocastoridae > Myocastor > Myocastor coypus. The sequence goes on from PVJA010005963.1 coordinate 50,391, forward strand.
GAAAAATTGTTTCAATGAAAGTGAAAATGGACTTTCAGACCTTAAAGACACCATTGCAGCTAGTGAAGAGGTAAGAAAAGACCTCTTAAAAACCACTGGGATGCAGAAAAAATAATTCAACATCTGCAAGATGATGCAAAGATGAACAATATAAGACTAATAGACATCAATGAGAAAGGAGTCTGTCAAAATGATGTAAAAAGAATATAGGTAGAAGTAATAGCACAAAACTTTCCAAATATGGGGAAACAGTTTCACATTTAGGTAACAGAAGCATGTAGAACTGCAAATAACATCAACCCAGTTGAAACCAAACCCAGAAATATAATAACCAACATCCCAGAAATTCAGCACAGGAGCAGTATACTAAAAGCCACTAGAGAAAAGAAACAGATCACATTTAAAGGAAAACACATTAGAAAATGGCAGATTTCTCTTTACAAACCATCAAGTCAAGAAGAGCATGGAACAAAGTACTTCAAGTCTTGCAAGAAAACAAATTCCAGCCCAGACTGACATATCCTGCAAAACTTTTGTTCAAGTTCAATGGAGAAGTGAAATGCTTCCAGGTCAAAGGACAACTAAAGAATTTCATGGTGACAAAGGCAATCTACAGTTTGCTAAAAGGTATTCTAGAAAGGGATCAAAATGAATCCCTGGTACAAAAAAAAAAAAAAAATCACAGCTCCATAAAGGAGAATGGAAAGAACCCACCAAATAGGGCAAACAATTAAACACAGGAGAAAAAGAGGTGTACAAAAGCTGTCTTTCAACTACTCTTTTGTGTACAGCAGCAGAATATGTCCATCAGCATAGTCTATAAACGGACCTCCCTGCAGCCTTATGGGTCATGATTTTGTCTGGTTCTACAGGGTGGATATCAAGGAAATAGCAGTCACTCAGTCCCACAAGTGACCCCTAGTCACCAGTAAGCATCACGGACACTGTCCACGTCCACAACATACTAGGACTTTGTGCAATATCCTATTCCCAAACTCTTAGACGTTCTGGTCATGTATTTACCATTCCAGTATTTATGTTATGTTTTATTCTTACTAATTCTTTACTACCATGGAACCTTTCTCTTAGCTGATATCTTTGTATATATTAACCTGTTCAAATACCATGTGAGTACTCTGAATTGATTACAGATTCATATATATGATACACAACATTCTGGCCTCTAAGTTGGACTCATGATTTGATTTGAATTTTGGAATGTTGTTTTGAAATATTTAATTTAATTTTAATTAATATTTAATTTTCTGAATATTGTTTAATTATACTTTTTGTTTTATGATTCATGTATCTTTGACTTACAATCTACTTATAAGACATGGTATGATATTTTCTTCTAGTATTAGAAACTTTAAATAGAAAAAAATATATGTATACATAAGAGAATTAGGATAGATATACAGCTATTTTGTCTTAGTTTATTGAGAGTAAAACTTTGTAGTAATATTGTTTAAACAAGTTATCAAGTCTGCATCTTGTCCTCTGAATAACTACTATGAAGACAGCAATGTGCATGGCACTAATTATTGTAACCATCCTACTAACTTGTTTTTTAAACTGTTTCATTGTTATTTTATCTTTTTTTCTCATTAAAATGAATAAAAAATTTTTAAACTCCCTATGAGGAATGTGATAAATAAAATGGACTTTAAAATGTCTCCCAGGAGTGTTATGGAACAGCATGAGGAGGAACGTGGGTACAGCAGAGCCAGGCCGGGAGAGAGGGGAGCAAGGTCAGTGGGCCAGGTGGGATAGAGCTTTGTAAGTCACAGTGGAGCCTTCAGCCTTTACCTTCAGTAGACAAGAAGCCAGGTGCAGCAGTTGGTATACTGTGCCAACCTGAGAAGTTTAGCAGCTTAACTTAGAGCCTGGGTAGTTCTACATTCTAGGGTGTAGAGCACAGGCCCTAAAGCAGCACTTCGTGCTCTAGGCTGCTGTAAAGGTGATTGATTGGACCAACTTGAGAAGTTTAGAAGCTTAACCAAGAGCCTCTGCAGGGCCCGGCAGGAGCCTTACCTTGTAAACATCCTCGTTCTATGCAAAAGGAGGGCATCGAGCTGGTGTGAGGCCTGCAGCCACCCCGGGCTGAGCGGCCTGCGTATAATGTAAGCCTTCTGCTGCTGCACACCATTGCCCCTCACCGTGCTGCCCTGTCTTGGAGCCAGTTGATTATGGTCCAAAACCTCCACCAACTATGAGCTTAGCAAACCCTTCCTTCCTTAACATTGGGTGTCGGCTCTTTTCTCTCAGCAATGAGAGACAAGTAATGAATATACCATTGAAGGTTGTAAATGTAGTGACACGTGACCAGACCCACACTTTAATAAGCACACACATACTGCTTTGCTGAAAGTTGATGGAAGGGCCAAGGGTGGAAGCCAGTAGACAAGAGATTTTAGAACTTCTGGAGGAGGCAGTGAACTATGTGATGGTGTTAAAGATGATGACGGTGGGTCAAATCCTGTATATATATTGAAAATAGAATGGGTAGAGCTTCATGTTGGTCCAGGTTATCTGATAAGGCCTCATTTCTGTATTTACAGATCATGCCTTCTGGTGGTGTCTTCACGTGAGAGAAGGCAGCTCTCAGAGCCTCGTTCTCATGAGCATTAATCTCATTAATCAGAGCACCAACCTTATGACCCAGCTGAACCATGGGATGCTTTCACACCAAGAGCTATGCATCAGTTAGGATTATATATTGCATATGGTGGAAAACCCAAATGTTAGCATCAGGTACATTACTAACAGGCAGGTCCATGGTGTCACGAAAACCTAGGCTCCTTTTTACTCCTCTGCCAACTGAACCCATGACAGCCATCTTCGCAATTACCTCAGAGATGGATATGGCCACCACAGCTCCAACCAGGGTGTCTGTTTCCACAGCAGGAAGGAGGAGAAGAGCAATCCTGGTGACTGCTCACACAGCATGGACAGGAGAGATACGGACTCCGATCCAAACTTCTGGGAGAGGATCTGACCTCCACCAATTCACACCTGTGAGGCTGTGAGCAGGTTAATTAATTTCCCTCTGCCCAGATTTGTTTCCTGAGACTAAGAATAGCACTACTTACCTCTAGGTCAGTGTGAAAAACAAATAATCTGTTTAGAATATTTCTTGTCCATACTAAATGCCCCAAAACTGGAGCTGTAAGAATTTAAACTTTAATCTGTGTGGTTGTAGGTACCCATTTGATTCCTCATGCCTCCTTTCTAAGAATTTAGATTTTAAATAATGACCAGATTGGGGGAAAAGAAGTAAGCTTACTGAGTGTAGTTGTGTTTCTCTAAGACAGAATCTGGCAGTTGTAAGCAGCATTGGCAGTCAAAAGTATAGCAATAAAGGCAATTACATCTTCCACTGTGTAGACATTCCTTGTGCTTTCAGAAACTATTTTAAAGCAAAAATCCAAAGGAAGAATGAGAGGGTGCTCAAAATGGATAAAAATAAAGACATGACCTCATTTCTTGCATCTAATTTAATGAGTGAGAATATGTGTATTATATGATATTTTAGGAAAACTATAGCTTTAATCATAGCTAAAAGGTATTATTCAGGTAACATTTATCTAATGGAGAAAAAAACTTGAGAGGTGTTAATATGTATTAAGAGAATTAATAATTTTATACCACAGTTGCATTTTGTTCTTTTGCTTCAGTGCTAAGGATTGAACCTGGGGCCTTGCACCTGCCTGGCACATGCCCTGCCACGGAACTACATCCTCAACCCCAATATCATAGATTTAAATAATTTTTTGAATATTTTAAAAAATATTAGGCAGATGCAAGGATTGGTCTCCAGCTTGCCATACCAGCCTCACTCCTGGGGGCATACTGAGACACACTTGTGACTGGGCTTGGTGGTACATGCCTATAATCCCAGCACTTGGGAGGCTGAAAACAGAATTACTATGAGTCTGATCTATGTAGTGAGACCCTATACATCTTGTACTAAATGAAATATATATATATATAGTCATTCAATAAATACTATATATTATAAGATATTTCAGTTATATTTTATGCATATAAAGCAAAAAATCTATAAAGTAGTATAAGCATATTCTTTAAAATGTTCATCTTTTTACTTTGTAAACTTTTTTAGTACATTGCATATTATTAGACCTTTCTAAGTTTGTCCCATCATTTTTTCTTATAATGAGTTGTCAAACATTGCAAAAGACTTAGTCTTTCGTTAATAAATATGCAACACTCCTATCTAGAAGTTTGTTTTCATGTTGTCCATTTTAAAAATGTAGAAAGGCAACCTAAGAAATTCTGAACAAAGGTTTACTTTTTTAAGAACTAAAGAAGTTACGTAGTCTTTGTAAATTTGTCATTTTAGTTTATCCATTTACATAAATTAATACTTGTAACCTTAATGTGCAATATTGGAAACAAATATACTCATTTTGTTTGCATGAAAAATTTTACCTTCCTGTTTCAAGGACATTTTCCCTGTTTAAATGATTCTAATCTGGGGGACCAGGGAGATAGCTCAGTGGAATAAATGCTTGCATGGCAAGCATAAGGTCTTGGGTTCAATCCCTTATATGGTAAAAAAAAATTTAAAAATCATCCTAAGCTGACAATTTTTTTCATATCATACTAAAAAACATTCTTTGCTGTTTGAGTTTGACACATGGTAGGTACTTAGTACATTTGTAAATAAATCCATGGATAAATGATCATAATGAACTGAAAAGTTAAATTTTCTGTATTTCCATATTCATAAAATTTCTGCTGTTCCAAACAAAATATTCCATTGTCATCTAGTGTTAATTTCTCTGCTTCTCCTTGGAAATAATATGTTTTGTCCTCTCTTTGATTTTCAGCAAATTTTCTGTGATGTACATAGGTATCAAACACCAAGTAAAGATTCTTAAGTCTTTGGTTCAGTAGCTTGCATTAGTTTTGGAAGCTTTCCCTCTGCACCTTTTCAAGCTCTCCTTACCCTTACTCTCTCCTGGTCCTTTTGGGGCTCTGACTACGCAGACATCAGAACATCTCATGATTTGCCTTATATTGATTGTATTTCTTTATCTCTTATTTTACACTGACCACTCAACAGTTCAGTAAATTTTTCCTTTACTGTCTAATTAAATTATTAAGCTTGTATGGTGAGTTATGTATTTATTTATTTTGTGATACTGGAGATTAAACTGAAGACCTTTGTACCAAGCTACATCCCCAGACTTCTCTTTTCTTTTACTTTTTTCTTTTATTTTATTTTGAGACAGGATCTTGTTAAATTGCCCACATAGGCCTTGAACTTGTGATCCTCCTGTCACAACCTCCCTTGGTGCTGGGATTATGGGCACGCAACCTTGGGCCCAGCTATTCAATGAGATTTTAATTATTTGTATGCATCAACTGTAATTTCTAATGCGCTGTTTTCATGGGCTCCTCTGACAAACTTGTCACATAATGTTTTATCTTTTCAAAAATTTTATGCATTTTTATGTTTTGGTGCAGGGTCTCACTACACAGCTCAGACTCACAGTGATCTTCCTGTTTTCAGCCTCCCCAGCACTGGGGTTACAGGCATGTGTCACCAAGCCCAGGCTTGGTCGCTGGCTCAAAGTGGTCCAAGGACGGGACCCATGCTGCACACGGGATTGGGGAACAAATCCTGGTCCCTATGTTTGCCGCAGGCACTTAGTCTGCTGAGCTATGTCACCAGCCCCATTTTTTTATCTTAAAACTATCAATCACTATTATTTAAAAGCTTCTGTCATATGACTTGGAAATATAGATATTATTTTTATATTGTTTTGTCATCTTTTCCTGTCTGCTCATGTTACTGGTAATTTTTTAAAGTCAATATCAGTCATTATTGGTGAATTACATAGACTCTGAATAATATCTCCTAGAGAAAGGATTTTTTTTTTCTCCTTTCCTGAGAGACACAGAGCATATATACTTCAATCAGAGATTATGATGATTAAAATCCAACAGTTTGGGGGAAATGCCTGGCTCCAGTTTTTCAAGTTCCTAGACACTATGCCACTGTCTTGAGTTCTTATCATCTTAGCTTCCACCTCCTGTTTTGTGTCCCTGTTCACAGGCGGCATCCTAAGAACCACCCAAGGCCCTGAAGGACAGAGCCCTCCCACCACTCCACAACCCTATTCCCAAGTCCTATGTTCTGAGCGTCACTGAATTCCAGCCGTAGCTCCTTCAATTTTGTGAGCACCAAAAAGTTCTAAGCCTTTCTCCCTCGGTTCTACCACCTGTACATTAGGAGACGGCATGAAAAGATAATCAATAAAGAATGCCTAATAGTCTTTAGAAAGGACATCATGTCTGCATCTTGTGCTCTGAACAACTATTATAAAGACAACAATACACAATGTATTAATTATTGCAACTATCCCAATAACCTGTTCTGAAACTGTCTCATTGTTACTACTTTCTGATTAAAATTAACAAAACTTTAAAAAGTAGAATGTCAACAAATACATTTCTTGTCCCTGAGATTGGTGCTATTGTTCCCTGATGCCTCTAAGAGCTTTGCTTTCAAAAATTGTGACTAGCTCTTTGTTGTTTTTGTGTTAAAGATAAAATCGTTCAATGCTATTTGTTGTGGCACTCTAAGGCAAAGCATTCAGGATCACTGAGGGAGGCATGCCGGCTGCTACAAGTCTATCATAGGGGAGACTGGGCTTAGCTTCGAAAGCAGCATGGAAGACTAGAAATATATGGTGAAAAAGCAGAGTGAGGTAAGTGGATAGAAAACTACTCACTGGAAATATGAAAGGTTAGGGAAATTCTGGCTAGCTTGACCTAACAAGTTTCTCAGCAAGGGCAGCCCAGGGTCATCAGATAACACCTGGAGAGTGGGAGAGCACTAGAACTTGACTGGGCGTGCAGAGTGATCATAGATAACAAGCAAGGGGTTCTCGCCTAACTGACTTACCAGGGCGCTTTGATGAAGTTCAGTTGTACAATGAAGGCCGGCCAGATAGCTCAGTGGGTTGAAGCACCTGCTTAGGCAGACACAGCGACCTGGGTTCGCTCCCTGTGTCATGGCATGCCAGCCCCAAGCCAGGGGCACGCTGAGAGCAAGACTGAAACTGGGCTTGGTGGTGCACATAGTGATCAGGAGAATCACTACGAGTCCTATCTGTGTAGTGAGACTCTGTAGACCTGCACTTAATACATAAAAATAAATAAGTAAAGATAAAGCTAGATTTTGCAATGAAGTGCACAGGTATGCCTAGGAGAAGGCTCAGAAATGGGTTGAGCAACAAATTCTGAGGAGGGGGTTGGCCTGATAGAAGCCACAGTGCTGTAACTAGAAGTGGAAATTGTATAATAAAACTTTAATATTTCCCTATATATACTCTTTTTTATTATTATAATTTCCTGCATATACTCTTACCAAATATATTTCTCTGTATTTTTTCATATATTTCAGCTTAATAAAATTGTACAATTAGCATTACATTGTATGATTCAGTTTATTTAAATTTATATCGCTTGTAGATTTGTTTCTTTTTGGCTTGTAACAATTTCAGCGTTTATATTCTTTCTGTAAAATTCCAGTGTCTAAAATAACATCCACCATAAATTCTCTTGATTGGTTTATTTCTAAAATCAGAAAAAAGTTAATTGTGATTGCTTTTAAAATATGTACCTAATATATATCTTGTTCTTCATGGTGGAATTTTTCTTCTGGTACTTATTTTATTCTCATAAATGATTTAACCCACTTTGCCATTTGCACTTTTCATGATATTGTACATTTGAAGATGTGATGAAGCTTAAACCTCTCTAGCTATTACTAGTAATCCACTTGTATTGGCATAGTTGTTTCTCTGTTGCATTGTTTATATGAGCAAAAGGTCTAAGAGTTACACAGAGGCAGACTTCATCCAAGGAATACAAAGACAACATACTTTTTTCTCACAACTTATTTTTATGTTGATAACAAGCGTCACATGGGAAAATGTACTCAGCAGTGGGCCAGCTATGAATCATTATAAAGCCTGAAATTCCCCTTTATAAATCAAATCCTGCAAATGAACAGTAGCACTGCCTGGCACACAGATGGCTTAAAATGTAATACTGCCACTCTGCTGTCGTCCCAACTTACCTTCTCAACACCAGCACAGTAAGAGTCAAGGGTTTTTTTTGTTGTTGTTGTTGTTGTTTCTTTTTTTAGGGAAGGGTCTACAGGGTATTCAAGGTCTTGCTGCTGGATCGGACTCAGAGTGATCTGCCTGTTTACAGCCCCCCAAGAGCTGGGATTACAGGCTTGTGCCACCACACCGAGTCTCAGTTGCTGCCTCAGCATTCCCTGGGGGTGGGGCCAATACAGCAGGCCCAGCGATCCACCCCTAGCCCCTATGCCTGCTTGTAGGTGCTTTAATCTGCTGAGCTATTTGCCCAACCTGGGTCAAGTTATTCTAATTACCAAGAGTTCTCTAAATATTACTGTGTCTCAAAATCCAGATGACATAAACCCAATTGAGATGAACATGGGAAAGAAATATATTTTATTTTTCCTGATATCTATATTCCAAAGATTGGGTCTCATATTCAAGTAGAAATGTTTCCTTCCCAGGAAAGTAGACCTCTTGTCTGAAGAGCCATCCCATATCAGTGACCTCACTGGGTCTTTCTGAGCAGTGATGCCCAGACATAAGTACAGTGTCAGTCACTTTGGAGTTTGTTTTTTATTTTTTTAGACAGAGGGTGAACTTTAGACCAAGTACTTTATTGTATAGGCTGGCCACTTAAACTAGCTTAGATATTCGTTCTAACTCCTACAGCTGGAGAGCATGTCATGGAGTAAATGTTTGCTTACCTCCAAAATTCATATGTTGACTCCTAACCAGTTAGAGCCTAACCCTAACTATGTTATTAGGAAGTGAAACTTTTAAGACTTGATTAGTTTGCTTGTTTATTTTGTGCAGTGCCAGGGATGGAACTCAGGACTTTGTACTTGCCTGGCAGGCACTTACACCATGAAGCTACCTCCCCCTCCCATGAAGGTGGAGTCCTCACAATGAGATTAGTGGCAATATTAGTTTGGGTTCTTAGAAGAACAGAATCAATAGAAAAAATATGGATTATTATGGAAGGGGATTTATTAAGCAAGTTGACAGGATCCGAGGTAGGAGATCTGCCGTTGTCACCAGGGACTGCAGAGCTAGAGGATTGACAAGTGGTGCGGCTCCAGAAAATGCGAGCAGCAGAACCTGAAGGATCAGGCTGTGGCGCAGTTGGAGGAAGAAAGCCCCAAAGCTCGCTGGAGTCACCCATGCGTGGCTGGGTAGGAAGAAACTGGAAACAACAGGCCGCCGTCCAAAGACCATGGTAGCCAAGGAAGCCACTCAGGACAGTGGGAACTCTTCACACCAGGCCTACTTTCTTTTTCTCTTCCTTTTGGATTCCATCCAGCCTAGAAGCCTATTGCTTGGTGCCCTCCAGAGCCACAGTGGGTCTTGTCCCCAGATTGCTGGTGTCTATGATGATTATCCTCAGACACACCCAGAACGGGCTCTGACCAACCTGCCAGGCACTTCCTAACACCTTCCAGTTAGCGCAGCATGACCGGTGGCTGCAGCGCCTGTGTAAGAGCAGACACAGAGAGGAAGCCTCACCATCTCTACCGTGTGCGAATCCAGCAGGAAGACAGCCACTTGCAAAGTCTTCACACAAGTTATGATGAAAACATGGCGAACACTGCTGCCACGTGCCAGCCAGTGGGAAGGCAAGCTGTGGAAGCATCAGTGATTCCCCACCCAGCCTACTCACCAAATCAGGTACCTGGAACCCCAAGACTCCTTACTCCCCTGCAAAGCCAAAATGACCGTGTTGAAGGGTAGATGTTTTGAAATGATTCCAGATATTGAGGCAACCAGCACAGCACAGCTAAAGATACAAAACAGGACTTTCAGAATCGCAGCAAGTGGAAGAGGTGCTGGGAGAAGCATGTCCTCCGAGAAGGAAAGTACTTGAGGGGGATTAGTGGCAATGTACCGTAATGCATTTAAAAAATACATTCGACACATGTTTATCACATTATACATCATGAAGAGCATTTTCATGAAAATAGGGCATCACTGGCCTCCTGACCTTCAACTGCACACCCTTGGATCTGAGAAATAAACTCATTGCTGAAGCCACCCAGACAGTGGTACTTTGTCACAACTGCTCAAGTGAAGACAGGACGTGAATCGTCCAATCCCAATTTCCCACACTGTTGTTTTTCCTTCAGGCGACAAAGGTCCTGCCTACTGGTCGTTCCTTCAATGTCCCCCAGTTGAACACTCGTCAGACAAAACAAAAGTAACAGCGGCAAACTCCTTAGGGAAGAACATGTACAAAAATGCTGAAATTAAGCATGGTGGACTGATTAATCTTACAAGAGATATTTCAAAGCAGCCAACTATTGGGGCGGTGGCATGGTTGTTATTGGTGGCTTTTAGACAGATTTATGTTGAAAATCAAGAGCAAAGAGCCAAGCAGGATGATTTAAATTTTGAGTTTGGCCAGGAAGGAAGCACCAGGAGAGCTGTGGACTGCAAAGATGGAGCTAAAAGGATCTCCATTTTTGGGAAGGAATCAAAGAATCAAAAGGATGGCCTGACGGCATCACAAGAGGTGGCAGCTCTCCACCCTTTGCAGCCTCAGAATTGCAAGGGAGAGAGAGAGATTTTGCCTTGAGAAGAAAGCCTCAGAGACCCAAGTACCAGAATGGCAGCAGTAGCCAAACCAGGTTCCAAAATAGCACCGGCTTGGAGAATTCGTTCCTCGGAATCAAGCTCAGAGTTTTCATCAGCCTAGGCACTTGACCTCTACAACTAAGAGAGAGAGAAGCCCGGCTACTGCTCCAGCTGGCAGCAGACCCTGGCATCATCCATATGGCACTGGTTTTAGGTGCATTCAGAATGCAAGAGCTGTTAGTTTAAGAAGGCTCCCACCTTGATTTCAGAAGAAGGCCTGGGAGGCCAGGCAGTGTGTCCCTGAGAGGGCAGTGTGTGAGGCAGAGAGTGAGAAGCCTGTTCAATGGAAACTCCAGAAGTTTGGAAAAGCCAGGAATGTGGATTGTGCAAAGAGGGAGCAAAGCCAGCCTAAGAGAGAAGTCATGGAAACTACCACCAAGAGTGCCTTAGGGATGGAGCTGCATGGAGCTCGCAATGCAGTGCAGACTGTTTCGAATGCTCCAGTCGGAACTATGGGATTTAATGTTTGCCCTGCTGGATTTTGGACATGTGTTGGTCCCAGTGTTTTGTATTACCCTGTTGTTTGCAACTTTTGGAATGCTAATGTTTATCTGATGCCTCTGAATGTTGGATATGTTTAACTTTTCTGTTGTACAGGAGCTCATAGTTGAGAATTTGCCTTGGATCTTGGAGGAGACTTGGGATTTGAACTTTTCAGCAATGCTGAAACTGTTGGGACTTTGGTAGCTCTTCCAGATGGACTAAAATGTCTTTTGTACAAAGGGATATGTATGAGACTTTGGGAGTTCAGGGACATAATGTTATGATTTATGTCTAGTTGTCCCCCAAAGCCTCATGAGTCATGAGTGGAGACTTCTAGAGTTTGAGACTTGACCCATGATCCACTGGGTTTGTGTGTTTTAGTACTGATGAGATTATGCTCTGAGTACTGCTGGGAATTATAGGTGTGGCCTGAGGCAGATAGGGTAAGGCAGAGAGGCTGATATAATTTAAAGAGAGACAGGGAGACAGACTAGAGCTATTGCTCTCTGCTTCCTTGTTTGGTCAGTTGCCTCTGTTGCAATTGTTGCTGTTCCGCCGCCATGAACTGGATGCTCTCGGCCCTGTTCCATGCAGCCTTAGGCCAGCCGAATATGGACTGAAATCTCCAGTAACTGGGAGCTAATAAATCTTTCCTTCCTACATTTTGAGTGTTGAGTATTTGTCCCAGCAACTAGAGAAGAGTAACTACAACATTAGGACAGGCAGCTTCTGTATAGAGAGGCACCATCCTAGCATGCCCAGCAAAGTCAGGAACCCAACTGTTTCCCTCTAGGTGGCTCTGGGCATGGCTGAAGTGACCTAGATGCAAACACAGCACTTCAACCTAAGACACCATCTGCTTAATATTATTAGTCTGTCCCACACAAGCAGTACTTCCTCAGTGTATGATGCTTTTCCTACAGAGAAACTGTTAGTTTTCCTCATCTGACAAGTAAAAAAGGTTGAGCACAGAGCCCAGGTTGGGCAAGAAAAGCAGCTGTCCCTGGCCTGAGGGTTGCAATGCCCAGGCTGCAGCTGGTCATCAAGTCCTAAGCCAGTGGTTCTCAACCTTTTTAATGCTGTGACCCCGCAATACAGTTCCTCATGTTCCGGTGACCCCAGACCAAAAAATAATTTTGGTGGCTACTTCAAAACTGTAATTTGTCTACAAGTTATGATTCGGAATGGCTTTAGGTGACCCCTGTGTTTTGGTCATTCGACCCCCACCGGGGTCATGACCCACAGGTTGAGAACTGCTATAAGCCATCACCTGGCTTTCAGCTCTTGTGTCACCTCCTGACTGCACATGGCAGCCTTTCTTCAGATGGTTTCTAGCTGTTAAGATCTTCAAAGTATGAAGGAATGCAGGGCTGGGGAGATAGCTCCATGGCACAAGTGCCTGCCTGGCAAGGTTGTGAGTTTGAACCCCGGTGCCGCAAAAAAAAAAAAGAAGCAGTGCAATGTTAAAAGTATGGCACACGCCGGGCGTGGTGGCACATGCCTGTAATCCCAGCACTCGGGAGGCTGAGGCAGGAGGATTGGTGTGAGTTCAAGACCAGCCTGGGCTATAAAAGTGAGCTCAAGGCCAGCCTGAACTGCATACTGAGACCCTGTCTCAAAAAGAAAAAAGACAAATAAATAAATAAATAAATAAATAAAAGTATGGCACAATATACAATGGCTTAAAGTTTTCTCTGCTCCCTTGGGCACCGAACTGTGAAATGGGGCTCCATGAAGAAACCAGGTCTACATGCAAGAGCCTGCAGACTGTGACCTTGGCTGGCCAGAATATCGTGACTAGGCTGCTGGTAGGCCCTCCTTAGCTCAGCTATTGTCTTCTAGTCTTTTCTTCTTTTTCTTCTTCTTTGCCTTCATCTTCATCATTGTCTTCTTTTTCGTCGTCTTATTCTTCTTCCTCCTCCTCCTCCTCCTCCTCTTCCTTCTTCTTTCTTCTTCCTCCTCCTCCTCCTTTCTGTATTTAGGACAGGGTCTGCAGGGTCTCATTATGTAGATCAAACTCATGGTGATTCTCCTGATTTCAGCCACCCAAGTGCTGGGATTACAGGCGTGCCCCATCATGCCCAGTCTCAATTGCTGTCTCAGTGCACCCTGGGGTGGGGGAGGACTGGCACCACATGCTGGGGATCAAACCCCAGCCCCTGAACTCTGTCTAAGTAGGTGCTTTAAGTCCGCTTAGCTATCAGGCCGGTCCTGCAGTTAGTCCCTTCTAATGGGCGTTTACCATCAACCTCTGCATTTGACGTAACATCTTCAAAACTACTGTATCTAGTAGTACAAACTCTTCTAAGGTATCACTAAGCCTGGCTGAACTCTAGCTTCCACTAGTCCTAAAGCTAAGAATGCAATAACATTTTCATTCTTTAGAAGAGATTTCCCAACTCTGCTGCTGCCTACCTACCTGATCACCTTTGAGTTTTGTAATTACAGTGATTTATAACTCTCTTTCGTTCTGTGACTATGAAAGCTTGTGTAACCTCTTTCATGCTGGAACTTGTCATTCAAAGTAACTACAATCTGTGTTCCCAAGCCATCATCAGAAATATTTGGCTCACAATAAAGTATTTGCTTAAGAGCAGAGCTATTTCATATTGACAGAGCATTAGTACATATGCCTAAAAATTAATGGCTTTAAGAAATATTTCAGAAAAAAATCATACTTGTTTATTAGGTAAAAATGAATACATTTTACTTTGCCTGCCACCTGAACATTATAACTGTGTGTGCTCAAAGAAGCTGACCAGAACCATATCACCAATTAAGTCTTCAATTTTTTTGCCAGAGTCTTTCTGTATTTTTGCAAGGTCTAAGGACCTTTAAGGAATTAGTTGTGAATTGTACTTTACTAACTAGGTAGTTTTGTTTTGTTTTGTTTTGTTTTTGTCTTTTTGAGACAGGGTCTCGCTATGCAGTTCAGGCTAGCCTTGAGCTCACTTTTGTAGCCCAGGCTGGTCTCGAACTCACACTGATCCTCCTGCCTCAGCCTCCCGAGTGCTGGGATTACAGGCATGAGCCACCACGCCCAGCTTAACTAGGTAGTTTAGACAAATAATATTAGATGGTTTCTGTGTATAAAGTACCTGTCTGTGTTTTTTTTTTTTTTTTTTTTTTTTTTTTTTTTTTTTTTTTTTTTTTTTTTTTTTTTTTTTTTTTTTTTTTTTTTTTTTTTTTTTTTTTCTTTTTCATTGTTTAGACAAAATATCCATACCCAAAGATAGGTCGAATGATTGTACTACAATTTTTTTATTTGCTTATTGAAGGGAACAGGTAATGCCTCAGATTTTTATGTGGTGAATTTCACATGCTGACCTCTGGTTCTCTGAGCAACTACTTTGAAGACAGCAGTGCGCAATATACCAACCATCGTTGACTTGCTATCATCTTTTATTTTGAAATTCTGTACAGCTTCCATTTCTCTTATTTTCTATTCCCTTTTTAAAAACAATTTCATGGTAGCCGAAGATAGCAATGAGAATGAGAGAAGCCCCTTTCCGTCTCTTATATTGTACCCAGCTTACTGGTATTAGGATGGCACCCATCTAATCAGTGGATGGAATAATTCCGCAACAGCCCATCCTTAATCCCAGCGTTGAATCATAAATCGATCACAACTTGAGGTGACATCTACACACCCGTGGTAACAGTTCCATTCTGACAGCATGTTTTAGAGGGTATTCATGAACGGAAATGGAATTTTAGAGCATTAGGAGTACACAGAAACAAGAGGAGAAAAGTAAAATAATATTTAATGCAAATCCACAAAGTCCTATGCTAAATTCTTTGAATATTGTGCTGTCCAAAATCTTATGGCAAACAATGGAACCTCATTTGGGCATTATTTACACAGATTTACCGCTAGCCTACTGAGTCCAAAAAAATCTAGAGAACATGGTTTGGCAAATGGTAAAAAAAAAAAAAAAAAAAAAATCAAGAAAAATTAAGTTGAAGCTTCTGGCCCAGGTAACCTCATACTGGTACTGCATGTTTGCTGAGGACCGTTGCTTGCCAGATGGTTGCCTGCCCAACATCCCAGTGTTTTTCATTCAAGCTGTGAACAATGAATAAGGTTTTGTAATGCGTAGGGTTCTGTCTACCACCAAGGAAGGAAAGGAGGGAAACACATCTCACTTCCTGTTTGTCAGTTAAGAGTGAAGGAACTCCTGACCTTGCCTCGCCCAAGCATGCAATGGAAAGCAGAATCCTGGGAATTATGCGATGATGCCAAGATTATTTATTAGTGTGCCAGAAAATGTCCAGCAGGGGGGGACACTTTCAGGTAGCTCCAGTACTATGGAGAAATGTTTTAGCAGCTAATCAATCTGCCTTGTTTGATATGTTTTGGTTTTTTCTTTTTTCTTTTTTCTCTGTATTTTTTAGGGAAGGGTCTACAGGATGTTTTCACAGTTTCACTACTAGATCTGACTTGTAGTGATCCTCCTGTTTTCAGCCTACCTGGAATTACAGGCGCACACCACCATGCCCAGTCCTGATGGTTTTTATCAGTCACCTGGGTGAAGATGTCACAGTGATCTGGTCGAAACTATAGATGACAACAGCTCATGACTTAAAACATTTCATGTAATAATCATGGTTCCACAATGTCCAATTAAGTTGAAATAATGAGCCAGTTCTACCAATGTAATCAAAATACAAGTGGAATCCTTAGTTTCAAAACATCAGCTACACAAAACTAGAATTGGGAAGTCTTATTATGAAAACATCATGTATGTGCATATACACACACACACACACACACACACACACACACACAGGGATGTGAACTAGCTGCAAGTCTGGTGACATCCAAGAACAGGAGAAGGTCTTGGAGCAGAGCTGCAGTGGAAATGCCCTCCCAGAAGAAGGGCACAATGTCCTCTGCTTCAGTCAGGCGACATCCACACAGTGGGCTCACATCTGTATCCTCATAACAATATATTAAGAGAAACAGGGACCAAACAGTTGAAGAGAACTGTTTGCAAGTGTGCTTGGAGACTCCTGAAGGGACAGCTGAAGAGGAAAAGAACCCGTAGGTAAAAGGTCCGTGTGGCCTTCGAACATTGGAAGGGCTGTCATGAAGAAGTTCTTTTATGTTCATTATCTGTGGCTCCTACCAACCATTGCTTAGTCAAGTCTAAAAGCCAAACTGTCTTCATGCATTGGCTGTGGGCACATTTGGGAGAACACATCTTTTCACAGAAATTTTCAAGGGCTCTGCCTTTAGAGCATTCCCCAAATTTAGCCCTTTGCATCTCTGAGCATGCCCTGGACCAGACATCAAAAATATCAGAGGAAGCCTTTGCTGCCTTTCTACCGTATCCTGTATTCTGAAGGAGTTAGCCTTCAGATTGGAAATAGCTCCAGAGCCCAGGGCAGAGGCAGATCTTTAGAAGATACTGAGGAAAACCAAATGTCACTAAACCTTAGGATCTCACTTATCCACTCATAAGTGTTTACCAAGCACTGGGTCTGGGCCAGGCACTGTACTGATAGAGCAGAGGTGAAAGATACTGCCTTTATTCCCAAGAAACTCCCAGGCTCACAGGCTCACAGACAAATAGAGCAGCGTAATTGCCCTTGATGAAATGCTACAATCAGGACTGCTATCCTAGGTAAATGTAGTTCTCTACTGGACACAAATATCAATAACTTGTTTTCATTCTTACAGACTTTACTACACTTAATACCAAACCTTCTGGGAGTGAAAATACACAAACTTGTTAAAGGAAATGAATGCCTTTCTAATTAATTGGGATTATCTGCTATCAGAGCCAGATGGCAGGTCTGGCCCCTTTCCCAAGGCTAATGATACATGCAAAACTCTATTTACAATTATTATGTTAATAATCTACAACTCTAGTAGAAATTGCCATCTAGCTTACTTCCTTGGACTTACATTATATAATACCTAATCTTCCTCTAGGAATCATCTAGAAAAACATAAACTCCAAACTAGGATGATCCCTTTTGATGTGCTTGGGATTTTTTTTTTAATGTATGTATTTAGTACAGGGTCTATAAGGTCTCACTACACAGATTGGACTCACAGTGATCCTTCCTGTCTTTTCAGCATCCCCAGTAAGCCCCAGGAGTGGGGTTGGCAGGCAAGCTGGGGATGGAACTCTCAAGCCCTGTGTCTGCCTAAGCAGGTATTTTAATCTGCTGAGCAATTCAGTCAGCACAAAGGTTTTTATCTTGTTTTTCCCAAAGAGACTTTTTGTTTTTGTTTTTATTTTTTACTGTTTTCTTTTTTGGTACCAGGAATCGAACACTGGGCCTCGTGCTTTCTAGGCAAGCACTACACTGCTATATCCCTGGCCCTGTTTGGGATTGTTAGGATATGAACATTATCTATTCTAAAGACATAAATCTACAATATCATAAAATATATAGATGCCTTTCCATTTATCTTTCCATAATTGAGAATTTTGTTCCCTGCTCATTCCACAAATGTTATTCAATTATTTATAAGCAATTTTTAGTACAAATGTCAAAATACTGAAGTCCATATAGTTACAATCCCCTACAGCTTTCCCAGTACTTTCTATCATAAAATTCATGGCAAATTACCCTTTAGAAGATTACTGTAAATGGCACTGTTCAAAAATATGAATAAACGCCTGATTTTTCTTTTTTCTTTTATTGGTGGTGGAGTGGGGGCAGTTAGTTTGAAGCAAGGTCTTGCTATTTCAAGCCCAGGCTGTTCTCAAACTCACAGTGATCCTCCTGCCTGAGCCTTCTGAGTGCTGGGATTACAGGTGTGCGCCACCACGCCTGGCCCGAACCATGCTTTAATACAAATGCTTCCCATGCTCAAAAATTTCCACTCTTTCAAGACACATCAAGAACATAATGAGGAAATTGTGACCACTAAGAAAGATGTGATGGCTCCTTGAATAAACTAAGAACAAGAAAGGAACAAATATTTGGAGCAATAATTTCACTTAAAAGTGAATGGGGGAGACTAGGTGTGGTGGCCTGCACCTCTAATCCCAGCTCTTGGGAGACTGTAAACAGGTGGATCACGACCAGTTCGATCTAGTAGTAAGACCCTGAATACCCTGTAGATCCTTTCCTAAAATACAAAAAAAACAAACAAACAAACAAACAAACAAACAAAAAAACCTTAGGGGCCAGGGAGATAGCTCGGTAGAATAAGCACCTGCCTGACAAGTGCAGGGTCATGAGTTCAGTACCCCATACCGCAAAAAAAAAAAAAAAAAAAGATAAATAAATAAAAGTGAGTAGAGGGCCAGCCAGATAGCTCAGATTAAAGCACCTGCCTAGCCAGGCACAGAAAGCAGGGTTGCATTCCCAGCATGCTGTGCTGCCCCCACCTCCGTGCTGGAAAGGCAATTGAGAGTGGGTATGGTGGCATGCTGTTATAATCCCAGCACTTGGGAGGCTGAAAACAGGAGGATCACTACCAGTTCTGATCTATGTAGTGAGACCCTGAACACCCTGTACTAAATACATTTTTTAAAAAGTGAATGGAAAAGATAAGGTAATTTACAGTATTTGCTGTATTTGAATACATGAATTTTTCTGCTCTGAATTCTTACTTAGCTGCACTCCATATCCTGGGCTATGTACAACTGCCCTCGTGCAGTCCACAGGAAGTTAACCTGACACACAAATAGTCACTCCTTTCTTTAAACAAGAAAAGTGTATTTGCATGAAAGAATCACAGCATCACAGTCAGATATCTGTGGGCCACGCGTGAGACTTGATTAGCGACACCAGATTCAGCTGTTTTCTCACTTGCTTCCAGGGGCCCAACTCCTTCACGACAGGCTTCTCGGTTTTCTCCAACAGTTGTACTTTTTAGGGGCCAGCTATGTCCGCCTTACGTTGGCCTTTTGCTTTTGTCTCCGCTTACTCATGTGTAAGTTTGCCGCTGCCTTTTGCGGCTTTGCTCACCACCCCCCTCGGCACGCCCCGAACTCCCGCTGCTGTTTCTGGCGAGCTGATTTCCTCCCGTGAGCCTTAGCGGCTGCCGCCTCTTCAGTCACCTTTACAACTTCGCACGTGATGCATTCTTTCCCTTTCTTTGCATCATTTTAAAGCTGACGCAACTGAACTTTGGATAGTCTCTTGGCTTTTGTTCTACTTGTCGTCAAACAAAGCCAAGGAATTTTTCTGCTGACATCCAATGTTAGGAAAAACTCTCTGTTATTTACCACTAGTTAATTTTGATACTTTTAATAGGTATATTATATGAGCCAATAGTGCCAAATAAATATCAACTCAAGAATAATAAATTCTAGTCCTTTCATCTTCAACTGTTTGTGCTATTGTTTTGCCTAGCATTAGGAAATCATGACATTTTAATAGATTACATTTCTGCTCACTGGAGAGTTCATCATAAATTTTGATGTCACAGCTTTGGCTAATGGTAGCTTCTTTTACACAGATCCCTATATCTTTCTAAACCAACCTTATAAATCTTTCAAATATTTCTTTCGTCTGGCATAAGATTAGTTAAACTATCTTAATAATTATGGCCAAAGAATAGCCTGGTATTTCTCTAAGAATCCTCAGGGGGGTTGTTTGTTTGCTTGCTTGCTTGCTTGCTTGTTTGAGACAGGGTCTCACTTCGTAGTCCAGGTTGGTCTTGAACTCACTGTGTAGCCCAGGCTGGCCTCAAACTTACAGCAATTCTCTTGCATCAGCCTCTTGAGTGCTGGAGTTACAGAAGTGTGCCACCATACTCAGCCTTAGTTTGTTTTAGTGGGGGCAAAACCCCAGAGCCCCAAAACTGTATGCTAAGTTAAACAGGGTAAATTTTCCCTGGGTTGTTCATGTCAAAATGACACAATTATTTTCCTTTGAAGTTTACATTTGTATTTCTAATTCTATTCTAAAATTACAGTGCTACTATTTTTAAGGAATGATCTAATTGTAACACATTTTCTCTTGCACAAGGGAGAAGAATTACTTATTTTCTTTATTTGCCTAAGAGTTCCAGGATTTGACACTAATGTCAATAATTGTTTATTAAACAATAAGGTACTGAATGGTGCTCAAAGTGTTTTTTGCTTTTAGGAGGGATCCCAGAAAAGATATTCATGGCAGCCACTTGGTTCTAAACTCATTTTTCAGCCTTTGAACTTTGCGGCTATGCAGGTGTTACTCAGACAGGTGGCTCCTTCCACTTATTCCAGTCAGGTATGGGACTTAGTCCACTAGAATTGGCAGAGCTGCCAGCTTCCCATTCTCATCCGTGCAGGCAGTGGACTTCTTGCTCCTTGCTGTGCTAATGGCCAGCTCTTGGGACAGGGTCCAGAGGCCTAGCCACTGCACTCTGAGGGGATGATGAGTCTGTGTCTCATCGTGACTTAGTAGACAGTTAAAAATATAGATTCATTGGTGTAACTTGATTTTGGGTAAACCGATTATACCCAATCCTCTTAAATTCTAGAAATATTTATTTCATACATTGATTAAGTGTTAGCTTTCCTAATTTTTTCTGTTATTTAAAATTTTTCAAGTGTATGTTTTTTCTTTCTCTAAGCCAAAACCACTTCCTTAGATACCCAACCTCACTGTGCTAGAACCTAGTCTATGATATAAAATTTTCTTTCTTTATGAACCTGAATGATTCATCTAGTTAGTTCTACTTCCATCATGTGCCAGGCCAGTTCAAAGTATCTAATTTTCTGTAGGGGGATCAAAGAAAAAATGTATGCAAACAACACTAGATGGAAAGTCAAGCTTTTAAACATAAGACTGAAAGTCCTTCCTTTGACCCAAGATCCAAAACTCATTTGCATGAATACATGTGGTGAGACTGGTAAGTTTTCATTTTTATAAGATGCATGTGTTATTAATTTAATTATAGATAATAACAGCATGCAAGAAATTCTCAGAGGCCTTTGAATAAATAAAAATATCTATTAATATTTTGTGAATGCAAACTTCTAAAGAGCATTGTAGGGTTTCTTCATATAAGTAGAATATACCAAAATAAGACCATTTAATAGAACTATTATACACATTAACATAAAGTAGTTAGATATATCTTTATATCATGTTTTTGTTCAATAAATCTTCATAGCTTCCATTGTGTATTGTTTTGCTTATTGTTGCTCTTAAAAAATATTCATGTTTTATCTTTATATCTCTCAATCTTAATTTTTTATAGGTGTGTGTGTGTGTGTGTGTGTGTGTGTGTGTGTGTGTGTGTGTGTGTGCTGGAGTTGACCTGAGAAGATCCCTTTGCAGTTTCTTCTTTATGTCTTTAACGTGTCACAAATTCCGAGGCATCTGTGAGAAGGCCAGGTGGGAATTTGTCTTTCCCTCAGATACCACGATGGCAACTGGCCATGGTTCCTGGTCCTGAGGTCTCAAGTAGAGTTCCACCAAGCAGCACAAGCCAGGAAGGCTACATCTATTCTGTTTGAATGGAGTTAGGTGATAAGACAGCTCAGGAAAGAATTCATCTACAATTTAGAGTCATAGCTGGCACAATTCCAAATTTGTATAGAACAGAAGATCATAAAATGTTTTAATAACAGAGGAGTAGGACATTGTTTGAACTTGAATTTAGGACCTACATGTTAATTAACCTGCTCTAAAGGTGAGCCAATCACATAAGAGATACTAAAAAGCAGAAAAGGTGCTCAGAGACTGGACAGAAGCACAGACAGGACCTGTTTCTAAAACACTAGTCTATCATTGGGCAGAGTTAACCCAGGCATCCCCTCGGGTCTTTAAATTTTTTTGCTGTAAGAAAGTAGAGAAGAGCTATAATAAGGATAGATATTATCAGTGTCTGGTAATCCTTTGTTCAGTTGGTCCTTATCGCGATGACTACTTGTCCCAGTCCTTAGAACTACTTTTTCTAGAACCTATAAACACACTTCAGGTCATCATGAGAAAAAGTCTCACACATAGCTCTTCCGTTAGACTCCAATGACGTAAGGAATGTTAACTAGCTCTCAATTAGGTGACAACCACGTCCTGGGGTGGCGCACGTCTGTAATCCCAGGACTGGGGAGGCTGAGGCAGAAGGATTGATGTGAGTTCAAGACCAGCCTGGGCTACAAAAGTGGGCACAAGGACAGTCTGAACTGTATAGCAAGACCCTGTCTCAAAATAACAAAAAAAATTGAAATAAAAGGCCTTGCTTTATATACAGGTTCAAGCTCACACCCCATGAGAACTGCCTTGTTACCAGTGGAGAAGGAGAAGCCTTTGACACTCCGGAGGGAAGAGAAGAAATTAGGGAGGAGAATCAAAAGGATTTCTTTAGCATTAAGCAAAGGAAGATGAGTCAATAGTTAGAAATCTTTAAAATGGTTATTGGAAAGGGAGGGATCCCTTTATAAAATCACTGGAAGGAGTCTCAGTGCTTGTACAGTAAAACAGCATAAATCTATGGCTTGTTTGTTTTGTTTTGTTTTTCACTTCTTTGCTTAATTATTGTAAGAAGGGCCTTCTTTTTTTTTTTTCTTTTTTTATTCTTTTTTTTGTCTTTTTGAGACAGGGTCTCATTATGTAGTTCAGGCTGGCCTTGAGCTCACTTTTGTAGCCCAGGCTGGTCTCGAACTCACACCGATCCTCCTGCCTCAGCCTCCCGAGTGCTGGGATTACAGGCGTGAGCCACCACGCCCGGCTCTAAGCAAGGCCTTCTTAAGAGGGACTTGTTTTTGTTTTGTTTCTATCAGTTGTCCTTTGTCTTTATAAAAATGGATCAGGCAATCTCTGGGCAGCCCCCAATATACATTAAGAATATTTAATTGTCAGGTGAGATCTTTCTTATCCATTTTCAGAAAAAAAAAAAAAAAAAGCAGATTCCCGCCCAAAGGCCAAAGGAGCAGCTGATGCAGACACTGCTGGGTCACTACTTCCGTCAACAGTGGGTTGAGCTTGGGCTCTTCAAATATTTGGAGGTCTCGAGCCATTTCAGCGTAATGGACTTCCCACTCATCCTCTGGGGAGAAAATGTGGCCATGAGGCAGCGCTGCGGAGTGCATGCAGCAAGGCCTGCTGAATTCCAGTTCAACAGGAAGTCAGTTTAAAGGAGCTCAGCTTAAAACTAACTTGCATTATTTATGAGATCCATGATTAAATTATTACCTTGAAAAGATGTACACACAATAACATAGGACTACTTAAGAAGTAGATACAACTCAGTGGCACAGTACCTGCCTCATAAGCATAAGGTCCTGAGTTCAATTCCAGATACAAAAAAAAAAAACAAAAAACTGGAATGCTTTCTAAGTATGTACAACTGTAGTACCAAGTATTTATGCAAATTAAATCCTTATTTTATTCACAAAAGCTAGTCCATTTTATCCTTTACTATAAATAACCTTTGCCTAGTTTTAGCTTAAAGGCAATAAAACAAATTTTTTTTATAACATCTGCAGACCAACTGCACGCAGCTAGTATACATCAGCATTGTCACTGTGAGAACTGAATATTACAATCTCTGCTGGCCACAAGCCTGTGTTTCTTCCCGTTTGGAAGAACAAGGGTGACATCTGCTGAGTAAGACCAAAGTATTCCAAGATTTGTGTCCCTACTCCAAGCCCATGTCAGGTAATAGAGACAGGGACAGAGATAGAGATAAATAGATAAAGAGATAAATAGATAGAATATCCACAGATTCTCAAACTCAGTTCCAGGTAGCATTAGTATAGAAAATATTCACAAGCTTAATATTTTATTATTTATGATATGGGTACTTCTTTATGAAGTGCATTATGGTAATTCAACAATATATGCAATAACCAAATTATATATATGCATCAAATTAGTACAATAAGTATCACCATCTCTTCAAACACTAGTGATTTTTGTGTATTTGGAATATTTTTACTCTTCTAGTCATTTTGCTTTAATCAGTAGTTAGATAATTGTGTGGAAGATATACTAAGCATAATTACTATGCTCTGTGTTTTGCTTCTCCTCGCTATATTTTTGTTGTGTGTTGCTCCTTACTAACTCTTTTACACACCCACGCAGCCCTGGGTTTCCCTGTCTCTGGCAACCGCTATTCTACTCTTTTCATCAACAAGATGGACTTGCCAGCTTGCACAAATGACGCAGAGGGTTAGATTTTTCTTTCTGTGCCTGGCGTATTTCACTTCACAGAATCACCCCCAGCTCCGTCCATGTCGCTACACATGGCAGGACTCCATTCTTCTTTATGGTTGAATCATGGTTTCACTGTGCATATGTCTAATATTTTCTTTATCCATCCCCTGAAGGGCACATCAGTTCATCCCATAACTTAATGATTGTGTGTAGTGCTGCAACACTGAACACACATGAGCATAGAAGCAGCTTCTGCGTATGACAATTTCATCCCCTTGGATAGATACCCAGTAGTAGAATTTCTCGATCAGATGGTTGTTTCATTTTTGGTTTTGTTTTTAAGTCTCCAAACTGATTCCATAATGGCTAATGATAATATACTAATATACATTCCTACTAATAGTTTATAAGAGTTCCCTTTACCCCACATACTCATTAGCATCTGCTATTTTTTGTCTTTTTGATGAGAGCCCTTCTAACAAGGGTAAGATGACATCTCACTGTGGTTTTGATCATCTTTCTCTCCTATAAGGTACCACACATGTCCACTACATTGATGGCATTATCCTGATGTTATGGTTTATGTCTAGTTGTCCCCCCAAAGCCTCATGCAATTATGGGGCGGGGACTTCTATAGATTGAGACTTGACTCATGAGTCACTGGGATTTTGTGTTCTGTCTGGTAATGATGAGATGATCGGTTTGAGTACTGCTGGGAATTGTGGGTGTGGCCTGAGGTGGATAGGCTGAGGCAGAGAGCCTGATGTAATTTAAAGAGAGACAGAAAGACAGACTAGCGCTGTTGCTCTCTGCTCCCCTGGTTGGTCGGTTGCCCCTCTCGCCATTGTTGCTGTTCCACCGCCATGAACTGGATGCTCTCTGCCCTGTTCCATGCAGCCTTGGGCCAGCCAAATATAAACTGAAACCTCCACAAACTGTGAGCTAAATAAACCTTTCCTTCCTTCATTTTGTGTCGGGTATTTGTTCCAGCAACGAGTAAACAGTAACTAAGACAGCTGATATCAGCATAATAGTATTATGCTGATATTTTAACCTTTTGGGTTAAAATAAGGAGAGTCAGTAAAATGAATAGATTCACTAGGTGTGTCATGTCTTGTAAGGAGGGGCTAGCTACCCTGCCTTGGGATAGAAATGTATTTACAGAAACCCTTGAGTGAACTATCAGTGTGTGTGTCCTTGGCTGGCACAACTCCTTCCAAACACGAATTTGGCACTACTGGTGCAAAGTAACTCTTAGCTGAGCACCGCACTCAAGAAACTAACTGGATGCGGTGCTGCGTTTTCTCTCTTGTCTGCTAAAGATTCATGCTAGGCCCATCCCCTTCACCTTGGGTGCTATCTCCTACTTCATTCTAGGGTAATAT
>PVJA010005964.1:0-58203 GCA_004027025.1 Myocastor coypus
GAAGCTCCTGCCTCTGATGCTCTGTGAGACTGAGCTAATGAAAGCTGAGAGGTGACAGGGAGAGGGGAGCAGACGCCGGAGGATGGAACACTTCATAAATTAGCTTCCATGAGGACAGCTCCATGTGTTAGAGATATTGCTGCTTCCTTGTTATTGAGGTTCTCTGCGATAATTAGGCCTGTACACTCGATTCCAGATAACTCGACAATCGGTGCTTTAGTGCGGTGGAGACAGGAGAAGGGGGAGTAGAGACGAAAGAGGGAGTCGAAACACACTTTACTGCGTGTCCATGGGGCTGAGATGCTCTACGCACAGACTCCTGGTTCCACTGCGCATCTCCAAGGCCCAAGGGGAGCTCAGTGGTTCCTCCAGCTGTCATCTCAGAAGGCTGGGAGATGGAAGGGAGGGAAGGAAGGAGCAATTGGAGGAGGGAGAAAGGGACATGTATGAGCTCCTAACCACAGTGCATATTATTGCTACAAAGGGTTTCTCCCTGACCACATCTCCCCTGAGTCCTGGCCTCTCACCCTGTGTTGATGACCTCTCTGCCCTAGACTCATTTCATTATCTTTAACCTCAAGGGTGCAACCTGTACATGTCGGTATCAATTTTTTATGTAAGCCAGGTGTGGTGGCGCACGCCTGTAATCCCAGCACTCAGGAGGCTGAGGCAGGAGGATCAGTGCGAGTTCGAGACCAGCCTGGGCTACAAAAGTGAACTCAAGGCCAGCCTCAACTGCATAACGAGACCCTGTCTCAAAAAGACAAAAAAAAAATTTATGTAAATAAAGTATATCTTCTCTCTTTCTCTCCTATCAGAACTAGCTCATTTCCCAGCCAAATGGTCCTTTAAGGACCTTCCTGACATAACAAGTATGTAAAGAACATGTCTCCTGGCAGACAAGAGCTCTGGCCGTGGAGAGCAGAAGGTCACTGTCTGTCACTCCAGGATTCTGTAACACAACACCATGGTGTGATGTGAAAATGGCAAATGGCGACTTCTCACAGTTCTGGAAAGTGGGGGTCTAGGACAAGGACACTGGCCCTGGCAGCACTTGCTCAGAGAAGCTCCTTGGAGTAGGGGCCCTGCCTCCTGCAGACCCCTCCTATAGCTAGGAGAATGCCCCTGCCTCTCACCTCACCTCCTAGAAGGCTAGGAATCCTGATTGCACAATTGTCTGAGAGCTCCACTTTATAACTAATCACCTCCTAAAGACCCCACTATGAATACCATAAACTCATATATCTTAAGGGGACATATAATCTATTAGTCCGTACTAACCTAGTATATTTTCTTTTGAAATTTTGCTATTGTTTATTCTATTAATATTTTTGTCCCTCAGTTTTTTATTAATCTTAAGTGTTATCTTAGAAATAGCAGTGTGAATCCTTTGCTACATCAGACATAATTCTTTTTGTGCTTGTCGACATTCTCTGAATAGCATTCGTTCCCCACATCTTTCGTATATTGCTGCCATGCATTTTAATTCAATATGAGTGTGTCAGACATTGTTAGTTACTGTCTCCATTCAGTCAATGTTTATTTTCCCAATTTAATATTTAGCTACATATTTAGTACTTGTGGTTTTCCCATTCTATTCTTTCTTTTCATCTTTCTGCCTGAGGTTATTTTCCTCCTGCTAGAAGAACTTCCAGCAATATTAGTTTACTATTTGCTGCCACCTACCTTACTTATGTAAAATGTTGATAATACCTAGAAATAATTTTGTGAGCCTGAGAATGGTTTATAGCTTATAATCTTCTACATATAGTAGATTCTTCCCCAAATTTTGAAATGTATTTTAAGCAAATGTTATTGTGGCAAGAATTCCTTTTGGAATAAAATCCTATAACAATCAGGAAAAATATCACCATTTCTGCCACTTCTAAATACCCTGTTTGATTCAAGTATATTGTTTCTCCTCTGTGATGCCTCTCCGTCATGCCACTGTGCCCTGCACGTGGACTGAAGCCTCCACAAACTGTGAGCCAAGACAAACCTTTTCTACTTTAGTGAGTGTCAGATCTCTTTTCTCAGAAGTGAAGAAAGTAACCAAGACCCAGCATAAGCATGTCTCACCCTCCAGCTTCCTCTCAGCCGCATAGTGAAGGTTCTAGTAAGAGAACAGTAAGACAAGAATACGGGAGAGAAGAAATCCACATTGAACAAGAAAAATAAAATATTTCTTTCCATAGAAAACATTTTTATATAGGGAAACTCTTCAGGATGCAACTAAAATACTATTAAAACCAATAAACAAGTTTGGCTGAGGTACAGGTTATGTAATTTGTGCTTATACCTTTGTTATGAGAAAACTAAAATGAAATTAAGAAAATCATCCTGTTTTCTATAGCATCAAATGGAAAAAAAATGCCTAAGGACAAATTTAACAAAAGCAGTTGAAATTTAATGAAAAAAGTTGTTCAAAAAATTAAATAAATGGTACAAAATATATTGTTCATGGGTCAAAGGTTTAATATTACTAAAATGTCAATGCATCTCAGACTGATCTATTGATTCAGTGTCAACCCTGTGAAAAATTCACGGGGATGCACAATAGCCTGAACTCTTGAATTAAAGAAACAAAGTTGTGAGACTCATATTTTCTGATTTTAAGATCTTTCAAAAAGCTAGTCACCTTTAAAATTTGATACTGGCATATCAATATAAATATTCAATTCCAATCAGCAAGAATTGAGAAATAAACTAGCAATGTATACAGAATTTTATGACGAATGAATATTAAATGTGAGGTATATAATGCTAAATAAAGTACGAGCTTTGGAATAAAATGATTTATAATTTGTAATTTTCTACATATAGTGGATTCTTCCTAAATTTTTAAAGTGTATTTTAAGCAAATGCTATAATGGCATGACTTCCTTTTAAAGTAAAATCTTATAACAATCAGAAAAAAAATCAATATTTCTCCTGCTTCTAAATACACTGTTTGATTCATATATATATATATATATATATATATATATATATATATATATATTCTTTTTTTCAGGATCAGGGATTGAACTCAAGAACTCAGGTCCTTGCACTTGCCAGGCAAGTACTTATTCTATTGAGCTATTTCCCTGGATCTCCTCAAATATATTATTTGATACCAGGAAGGAGTGTCTACGGATATGGCTAGAGATATTTAAGAATCATGGGTGAAGAAGAAACTTACCCCACAAGGAATCATCAAGTAGATCCATTTTTACTCAGCAATGAGAAGTTATTCCAGCTGTGCAAAGGTGTGGAAATCACGGGCTGACCAAGCCATGAGCCTAAGCATCTCCTCTAGCAACACAAACTGAAAGTGCAGGCTTCTAGCGCCAGATTATTTAACTCAGATTGAGACCAATCAATCTGACAAGCAGGGTTTCATTTATTGTGTGTGGACAGCACCCCGACTGTCGCCAGTCAGGAACATCAACCCCGTGCAGAGGAGCATAGCAGCTTATGTAGGAGTTGGTCCAGCTTCTAAAAGTAGAGGTACTTTCCAGAAAGGCAGCGTGCAGAGGTTACCTATTCATGTGGTGACAGTCACAGTCATGGGGTCAGTACAGCATTTGTCAGAAATAGTTTTACCAGAAATAGAACTGCTTACAAATGGAAATGGCTTCACCCATGATTTGGGGAAGAAAAGTGAGCTCATGTAAAGCTTAAGTGACTTCTAAAAGGGAGTGCAGTCATTTTGCCACCACATTCCCTCCTCGAGGACATATTTCCCTTGCATAGGACAAATATAGTCTTTTATGTTGTGATGGATGATTCTTGGGGTTTGTAGTTTTGGGTAATAGTAAACGAACTTGTGGAGACACTTGTTTCACTATGATTCAGTAGGATTTACCTTGGAACCAAGTATAGTGCCACTTAGTATTTTTGGCTTTAATTTCCATCTGGATGAGTCATAGCCATTGATTGACGAAGTCACTTTTGGTGGAAGCATGGGAGATCTTTGGTGACTCTCCTTAGGCACACTATTCACCATAGTACCTTTTCCCTGAGGCCCCATAATCTCCTCGATCAGAAGTTTAGGGGCTCAACTGGGTTATAGGATGTTGCAGCTGACGACCTGGGTCCCTTTTTATCTCAGAGAACTAGGTCCATCACATTCTCTTAGCCCATTTATCTCTCTGACTTTTAGTCTGTAAACCTCAGTTGTTGAACAGCTAGAAGAGCAGATTAATGGCATATGGCAGTAGAGTAGTAAATCATCTTATCTCATCTTATCTTATATTACTTTATCTCATCTTATCCAAATGTCAAACTTCTTAAAACATAAAACGAAACTGGTATTTTTTTGTGGTACTGGGGATTGAAATCAGGATCCTGCACTTGCAAGGCAAGTGCTTATTCTACTGAGCTATTTCTCTGGCCCCACAACTGGTTATTTTTGAACAACCATGGGTATTTTAATATTTAAATCATTATAGACTGTCAACAGACAACAGTTCCATGTTTATTTTATTTTATTTTATTTTTTTGCACTGTATTCCATGCTCATATTTCATTTTATTTTTTTAATTTAATATTTTTATTGTTTAAATTTAACAATGGTTATATTACATATTTTCATCATCAGATCAGTTTAGATTAATACATATAGATATATAAGATTGATCAAACAATTAAACATTAACCCTTTTAAATCAACATTACTTTTTTTTTTTTCTTTTCCCCTTTCTTTTTTTTTGAAAGTTGACATATTGCTTATTGTCCTCACAATCGTTCTACAGAGTACAGTGTGTGGGCATGACCCACCTCCCTATTGATGTTGCTTAGAAAAAAATTTAAAAAAGGAAAAGAATATAGAAGTAAAGAGAACAGTTCCATGTTTTAACCAGAAATTTAGAAATCAATACCATACATAATATCATAGCATAACAATCATGATGACATTTTGTAACATACTTAAATTTTCACTTTGACATAACATACCCTTACCAATCACCATAATATAAGAAGCTTGTGCCTAATTTATTGTCTTTTACTGGGAAGAAATTTATAACATTATCTGAGCTGGTTATCTCTTTATGAAGAATAGCTGACCTTGTAGCTTAGAACACAGCAAGAGTCACAATACCAGATTGCATTTGTTCTCAGGAAACACCTGGAAAGCTTGGTCCAGGCAGGGGTCTTTGCATGCTGGCAGTCTGGTGACAGCAGCAGAGCTCCTTCACTGGAGCAAGGGCACCACCATATCTGATAGTTGCTTCCCAAACCATATCCTCATCCTATTGTTTGTCAGGCAACTTTGGCTGTTGTAGAATACTCTGGAAGCTGTTGGAGGAACTGGCTAGAGTGTCAAACCTACACCACCTTGAGCTCCAGGTTGTTGGATCTGTCCTTGTATACTGCGACACTGACACTCTCAAACATGTGGCCCACATGATAAATACACTCAGGTGGCTGCTGCTATGTAGGAGCAACCCTTGCTCTAGGTGCCTCTTTTGTGTCACTTGTCTCTGTTGCTGACTGAGGATGGCATCAGCTGATGGGAAGCAGACCAGCTCTAGGCTCTTGGGCTTGTTTAGCTGGGGTCTGTGGGCCCAGGGTCAGATGAGAGTCCTCAGGGAAGGTGGTGGTGGCCTGGCCTACCAACCTTTCCCCATGGTATAAGCTGATTACTATCTGGGAGAGGGCTGTGTGGTGTGGGTCATGGGCAGGGTACCGAGTGAGCAGTGGCGAGTCTGTGCTGGGCTGCTGCATCCATCTCTCTGGGAGGAGCTGGCTGCTGCAGGCCTCAGGGGGGGGTCAGGCTCCTGTTGGTCATCCTCACGTAGTCATCCATAGGAGGCTCTTGGATCACCTCTTTTTCCTCAGTGCAACCGCATTTCATCTTAGCCATGTTGTTGACACATCCAGGAGGCGTGATGCTCCATTTGTATTTTTGGGCTTACTAGGGAAAGTCTATAAACTGTGTGTGACTCAGAAATTTCCCACTGGGATTGGTCTGTCACTTCTTCAAAATCCAGGCCCTTGTGGAAAGAGCAGTGCAGTGTCAGCATCCAAATGGCTGGCTTGGCTTTGTTTCCCTCTTTAAATCACTCTTGATAAATGGCCCTGAGCTGATGAGATATCTCACAGGTCTAAATAGCCTGCTTAGGCAAGTGCAGGACCTATGGTTCAATCCCATATAATGGGCCGGGCGTGGTGCACACACGTGTAATCCCAGCACTCGGGAAGCTGAGGCAGGAGGATCGGTGTGAGTTGAGACCAGCCTGAGCTACCAAAGTGAGCTCAAGGCCAGCCTGAACTGCATAGTGAGACCCTGTCTCAAAAAGACAAAAAAGACAAAAAAAAAAAAAAAAATCCCATACCATATGCCATGCCAGCCCTGCCCCCAGAATGGGCTGAGCCAGCCAGAGCTCAGCTGTAATGGCATAAGCCTATAATCCTAGCACTGGGGAGGCTGAAAGCAAGATGATCACCATGAATCTGAGCTACCAATGTTTTTGGTTGTTATAGTAGTGAGACTCTGTAACAACCAAAAACATTTCAAAAAGAAAGGAAGGAAATAAAGGAAGAAAGAAAGAAGAAAGGAAAGGAAAGGAAAGGAAAGGAAAGGAAAGGAAAGGAAAGGAAGGGAAATGGCTCAAGCCTTGAAGATGGCAGCGTCCACCTCCTGGCGGTAACTCCACCTGCCAGTGCCCTTCCAAGGGGTCTGGAGCGCGTTCCTTCCCCCTTTCTCCTTAGCCAATCAGCCATTCTCAGAGTCAGTCTGTGGAAATGGGAGTGTGAGGCTTTTTCACTGTGTGTGTAGGTATGGCTAATGTGGGGCTGCAGATCAGAGAGTAGCATGCAGGCTTGCCCACAGTCTGGGCATGTACATTTATTATTTATTTTTCCTGCTGTGGACTCTGGAGTGCTGTTGAAAGTGGATGCTGAATTGTGGGCACCTGTAGGCCATGTCTCCATGTGGGACTTGCAGTGAATCTGTACCTCCATGTTATTCTCAGAAATGAGGTCACAAGGATCACTCATTTCAGTAAGGCCTGGTTCTTACTGAACCAGGGTCCTAAGCGGGACATTTTGTCCTCACTAAAAGTGAACAGGTTTTGCAATGCAACAGACACCACCAAATTCAGTGGCCTACATGTAGCATGAGCATCAAATAAGATGTTAAAAGCCATGATTTAATTGTTGCCCTCATGTTGGCCTGACCTGAACCTCTCATTACAAATATCTAGAGCAGAAGACAAAGGCAGATGTCTATCATTATACACAATCACAGTTTCATATTTTAGAGGACTGTACATTTGGATGGTATGGATACATTTAACATACCATGAAAGTTGCAATGATGAACTGTCATTATTTTGATCTTTCACTGTTGTGGTGTAGCAAGAACGTCTATGCGTCAAAAAACCTTATTGTTTTGACAATGACCAATTTAATCATATCCCAATAATATTTCCAATGACATTTATTGTGGTTTCTCCCATAAGGCTACAGAGATCGTTGGGCTCCTTATCAATGAACAGAACCTGGTTAAAGTTATTTTAGGCAGTTGCTTGCTCTTTCCATCAACTGGACCTGTTGACAATGTTCAACATATTGCCCTGAACAACGAGAGCCTGTCAAGTCACAGCACAAACAACAACACGCATTACATTTGTAAAACTATTTTAACATTATTTTGACCAATTATAGTAGAAGCATACCTTTACTTTAGATAATATTTATCCGTGAGTCAAATCAACTCACAAACACTTTAAAAATACAAAAGTTAAAAGAAATTAGTTTGAGTTCAAGTAAACCAGCTGTTTGTAGATCAGACAGAATGATAAAGCAAAATACATGTGCTAGCTGGAGCAAGGCTGGGGATCCTCCTTAGGCTAAGTGTGTCGGTCCCATAAGGGTAGTACTTTCAGAAGTAGCCCCTTCTGGCTTCACCCAGAAGCTGGTTCTCTCCCCGATGTCCCAGGATTCGCTTCTAGAAGGAATCCTGCACAGAACACCAAGCCAAGACATGGCTTCGTGTATGTCCTCCTAGGCTGGCAAAATTCTGATGTCTCCTCTGACCCTGAGATGGGATATGTATTCCTCCTCTAAGATGACTTTCCTGTCTTCTACATTAGGAAGCACTGTTTCTTTCAGACTAACTTAGCTATTCAGTACGAGGAAGAGGCTGGAATATTGCAGAGCTCTTCTTCTAAGCTCACATGCCTCTAAAATGGAAAGTAGAAAGGGGCAGGAAAAGACTGAGAGCGAAGCCAGAGGAAGGGAAGGGAAGCACAGCAGGCTTGTCCTTTGCTCTCTAGAGCACAGAGGAAGACCAGAGCCAGTCTGCCCAGTGAAAGCTATCCTCCAAGTCTTAAGAATGACCACTGACCTAATGTCATTTTAATGGTGGAAGGAGGGCTAGCCAGATAGATCAGTGGACTAAAGAGCCTGCTTAGGCACAACACAGCAGTCAGGGTTCAATCCCAGGCTTGCCATGAGGGCCCTGCCCCCTGGGGTGCCCTGAGACAGCGATTGCTACTGGGCATGGTGGCGCATGCCCTTAAGCCCAGAACTTGGGAGGCTGAAAACAGGAGGAACAATACAAGTCCGATCTACGTAGCGAGACCCTGTAGACCCTGTCCTAAAATAAATAAATAAATAAATAAATAAATAGTGGAAGGAGTCCCATATTTTAACATAAGCATGTACAATTTTGATTAATTTGAGCTGGTTTATATCTAAGATTCTTTTTATAGAAGTTTATATTAAAATCCACTAGGGGGCATTTTAATACTAGTAAATTGAGTAGCCAGTTCAAATGCGACACAAGAATGAAACAGGAATAAAAATGCCTCGCTGAGGAAATACCACAGAAAGCAGCTACTGTTCAAAAGCATCTTGAAAGGAACAGAAAGGATAAGGGTACTAAGCTCCATTTGATCCTCACTGAGAGCTGGATTCGCCGAATGGCTCAATACTATTGGGCCCTTCTTGCCAGCTGGAAATATAAGTAGTCCACAACCTCTATCCTTTAAAGCAACTTAAAAAAAAAAAAAAAAAAAAAAAGACCCTTATAACCTCTCCATATCCTAACTTAGATTTATTATATTTTCACAAACTCACATAAAACACAGAATATAAGCAATTATAAGCAATAGGCAACATGTATGAGAATCCATCACCAGAGTGCCAATCCAGCATTTATGAGCCTACAGTTGTGGTTAACATGGGCTTTGCAGGCTTCCTGGGAGCAGAGATAAATATCCTTGACTTCATCTTTTCAAACCTTGCCCTGAATCCATCTTCACCATGTTCCTTCTCCTTTTCTGGCAGCTTTTGGGCATTCTCATTCAAAATGTCCCTTTTTTTCTGCAATAGTCACACTGGCCTTGGTCTACAGGGGTGGGGACTGACATCCTCCCTGCTGAGGTCATTTGTCTTTTGCATTTTTTTTCATCTACTCTCTGATTGAGCTTCTTTGTTTGGTGGGGGCAGGGGTTCGAACTCATGACCTTGCACTTGCCAGACAGGCACTTGTGCCATGGATATCTCCCCAGCCCCCTTTTTTGGTAAGCTGTCAGCATCACCTTTCTTTCTTTCCTGTTTCAGTTTCTACTCTGCGTCACCTTTACTATGAAACACCCTTTGAACTATCTTCACCAACTGCAATAAATCTGTTAGAAACTATTATAGACTCTGAAAAGGGCTACCTGCAAGGGCAGTGAGGAAGGCGAGAGGTGGTGGCAGAGCAGGAAAACCAAGAGTGGAGACTTCTACAGGAACTGAGGACAGAACAGGGGCGTTTTGCTCTGCAGACCTCCCTTTGATCACCAGAACTCAATCACGAAATCCATAACCACACATCTTAAGCCACTGGCTGAACTTCACACAGCCAGGAACCTAAACAGAGGAGCTGATCTGGTTGCCCAGTCTTCCAGGTGACCACACCCCATGCTCTACTTGCTGCCTGAGGATAGATCATCCCCTCCACTGGCCACCCTACATCAAAAGAGGGCCATACCAGTTTACACAAACCATTGTGAACATGTAGCACATTTTCACCCTAGGAACATTTCAGTTGTTTGTATTTTAAGCTAATGTGAATAGCAATAAGATATCTCCTGGACTGGGAAGTCCCCACTTCTTTTCTGAATAGAGTATATTATCCTCTGGAATGGAAGTCCTTTCTAGTCCTGGGTGAATTCTTTTGTTCACTCTGCTGGAGTCTACTTCTCTCATAGGAAGTATGCAATCAGCTAAAACTTTTTGTCTGAAATGTCTCTTAACTATATACATTGTAACTATTAGTATCATACTTTCTGTTTTTGTTCTTGCTAGATGCTTAGTAAAATCTCTCTTGAGCTACAATAGCTACTATACAGCTGCTGGTATATCATCAGGTTAAGCCAACTGCAGGCAGTCCTAGAGCAGATACAAAAACTCAGGATGCAAGCACCCCCTCTTATTTGGGACTATAAGACAACAAAGAGAGATAAGTAATTCAAATGTCATTCAAATTCTTGAGATTTTAAAACAATGTCTCTTTATTTTTTATCTTGTGAATCCCTGGATTTTCACCATAAATCTTCTTCCAGGCATTATTTATTCTTTTATCCCAAAGTGGCCATTTCCAGTTGAACATCGAGTTTCATTTTACTTGCAAACTTAAAGTTCACTTCCTCATACAGATGGAAACATGGGCGCAGCCATTATAGCAAAGCTAATATTTAGACACTGATGTTCATTCAAGTTACATCTACCCCTGGATCAGTGAGTTTCCTACATAGTGAGACATAATATTGGACACTTTCTATTTAAGAAATGAATGGTTTGACTATTACTTCGAATGATTCAATCGATGATCAACTGGTCCCAGAGTAGATATATCATGACGGAATGGTATAATAGAGCTAAGATTCCTAGCTCATGGTTGTAGCAAAGTAGAAGACAATAGTTACAGACAGGAGAACTGAGAGGCTGGGATCATACAGAAGCCACAAAGTCATAGTTCCATGACCCACCCAGACATACTTAGAAGTGTGCTTCGACAGTATCATAGGTAATTTCCAATCAAGTTGATACAATGAAGCTTACTCTGTCCATTCACAAAATATTGTCCTGACCCAAGTAAGATATGAAATATTTATAATTTAGGATATTTCTGAGGACATGCCCTCCACAATTTCTTCATTCTTAAAAAAAACCGTCGTCCACCTGTGGGATCACCCTAGTGATGACTGCGATGGGCACGTGAAAGCCTAATGGAGCATGATATCTAAGGACTCAAGGAACTCAGAAAATTCCTAATTCCTGCCAGGGACTAAGAGAAGACAGAGAGTAATTCCTTGGATCAATACCTCAGTTCTCTTTCATCAAAACTCATTAGTTATGCACCCAAAATCATAAAAACAAAGGGAAGAAACCATGGCTAGGCTCTTGATCAGTTAAAAATACTATGAAAAGAGCACTTGGGCAGAACTGAAGGTGTCGTCTCTTTTCTGGACACAAGCACTGTAAATGGCAACAAATTAGAGTCCTAAGATATATTACAGTGCAAGAATATTAATTTTCAAATTATAAAAGTATCTGAGCCACATATACTAACCCAATGTTGTGAAGATAACTTTTCAAATAGATGGAAACTGTATAATGAATTATTGATTCTACTCTTTGGAGATAAATATAAGAAAAAAAAAAAACTACTGAACTTGCACAATCTGAACTTAGCAAGTCATATACATGAAACAAAGAGTAACAATGCACTTACCAGAAGAGCAGAATCTCATCAACAAAAGGTATGACTTCGCATCAGCAGGAGATAAAAGAAGTCTCTTAAACAGGCAGCTACAAAATAGAGAATGAAAAAATTCTCTTCCAATATAGAAAGAAAGCCCTGGCAACACAAGTCCCAAATAAAATTCCAGAGCTAGGACCAAATACATTTGGAACTCTCAAGAATCACCAAGGAGAGAAGTTCTGTCACGTGGAACCAGACTCCTTTTGATCCCCACATTTTGAACTTCTTGAGAAGTCTAACCATTGGCTTGCCCTGTGCAGCTGGTGGTTCATGGTGATAGGAAGGTAGCGCAGGACCAAGGTAAGTGGAACTATAGGCTCATGTCCAAACTTGTGCAGAGATATCCAGGGTGGAATTACTTGAAGTTTAAAAATTGACCAGAAATTTAATGCAAAAAAAAAATTAAAAAATAGACTAAAATATCCTAGAACTAAAAAAGAAGAATATTTTGTTTCAGATCACATGCTTCAAGACCAACAAAGGGTCATAATCAGCATAACAGTGTACTATTTTGGAACATAGTTAAAGAGCCGAATATAGATCTTTAATAAATCCCCACTAATTTAGTCAACTAATTACTTACAAAAGAACATAGCCTGAGGAATCATTTGAAAAATGTATGTCTGATATAGAACCTGAACACAAAATATACAAGCAATGGGAAACTCATTAAGTGTAAACAAACAATCCAATGAAACATTAAGAAAAGATATTGAGCACAGTATTCATGATTGTCTAGATTAAAGCCTCCCAGAGAGATGACTGGGTCATTGGTGTAACAAAATTCTGAGTGGACTCATGCTTTGGTGTTCATAACCGAATGTGTTTTCAGAATGTTGGGCCCCAGTGAGGGAGGTGATCACTGGGGGCCTGCCCTAGGAGGGTGCACCTCTCCTCGGTGGCCTTCCCTTGTGTTTTGCTTCTGGACCACCACGAAATGAGCATCTTTCCTCTTCCATGATCTTCTTCCATGATGCTTTTCTTTGGAGCCAGTCCTTTATGCACTGAAATCTTTGATACTCTCTTCTAAATTGAATCTCTCCTCTTTTAAGTTTTAGGGGTCAATCACTTGGTCCTGGTGATGAGAAAGCTGAAATGCAGAACTTATGTACAAGCACTTTTCAAGGAATAATGTCATATAGAAAATGTAGTCAACAACATTACTTTATTTTTTTTTTCTTCATTTTATGTCTTTGGTACAGGGCCTAACCATGCAGCTCCAAGTTATAGTGATCCCCCTCTTTTAAGCCTCCCCAGTGCTGGGATTGCACGCATGTGCCATTACACCCAGACTTGTTCACTGACTCAGCGTGCCCTGGGGTCAGGGCTGGCACAGTATGCAGGACTGAGGAAAAAAAACCTTGGTCCCTGTGCTTGTCAAAGCAGGTGCTTAGTTTGCCGAACTATCTCACTGGCCTCAACTTCTTAGAGACTTATAAACTAAACCTATAATGTACTATCTAAGAGAATTCCTAAAAATTGTGGGCAAAGACATGGAGCATAAAAAATACATACATGCCATAAGCATTTCAATCATCCTGATCTTGCTTCAAATACTATAACAAAAGCAACCAAGACTTTTCAGAGAATTGTTGATTCTAGGAACAGGGTGGAAAATATGTGAGATGAGCCAAGAAAAACAAAAATGATAAAAAGTGGTAAAAATCTACCCTAACACATATTTATGGATGTATATATATATCAATGAAACATAAAAAAAAAACCAATGCAAATAGATCCAATGAGTAAAGTTTGAGACAACAGAAGAAAAAGAAAGATAATATTTGAATATATCCAAATGTCTTAGTTATTTGCTAGTTCCTGGAACAAAATAATTGGAATCTGTAATTTGAAGGAGAAGAAGTTTATTTATTTTTATTTTTATGTATGATTAAGTTTATTGGTAAATTTTAGGTATACATAATGATCATGCTTATTGTGGGAAATTTGTATCTATACATGATATATTTCAATTTCTCTGTTTTACCCAAATCCTGGTCCTCCCTTCAACACATGAAAGAGTAAATAAAGACACAAATGTACAATAAATATTGCAAAATGGGAAGAGATTTTCCACAAAGAAAGAAGAACTAGGTGGGGGAGGAGAGTAAGGAAGGAAGGAAACAGAATAAAAAAGAATTTAAAAGCTAAAATTTTAAAAAATTACAAGAAAAAAAAAGACTTATTTTAGCTCACTATTTGTAGAACTTTTATTCCATAATCAGCTGCCTCCAATGCAGGGTAGCATGTCCGAGGAGGATGGCAGTGGACAAACAGTCCTTGGCAGGTCAGGTAGGAGGCAGGAAATAGCAGCCATGAGTACCCCTTTCTCTTTTATTCCATTCAGGCTACAACCTGATCAATTGTGTCAACAACTCAGAACTATATTAAACCATTCAGTAGGCTGATTTAGTTATCATAATCCATTAATCTATGTTCACATAACCTAGACCCAGCCATCTTAAAAGCCTTACTCACGAGCACACAAAGATATGGGGAAACATCTAGATACAAGTCCTAATGCCAGAGATATTAAGTGACATCCATAAATCCATATGTGGACTGAATTTATAATGGGAAATTATAAATTTACTATTTATGAATTTATGGTGGAAATTTTTATTTTTGGTTTTTTGAGACAGGGTCTCCCTGTACAGTTCAGGCTGGCCTTGAGCTCAGTTTTGTAGCCCAGGCTGGTCTCGAACTCTTACTGATCCTCCTGTCTCAGCCTCCCGAGTGCTGGGATTATAGGCATGCACCACCACACCTGGCTTGGAAAATATTTTAAAACTGAGATGGACAAAGCCTCTATGAAAATAATGGCAAATAACTGACTTAGATATATTGCCTTTCAAGAATTGGTATTAACCTCTCTCTGCATAAATATGGACTGCATATAATGAATTTATTCACTATAATTACAACATGAAAAGAGGGAGGGGAATATTGCAATGATGAAACATGACAAATATTAATGTTGATAGGTGGTCATCATTAGTAGCAATATTCATAATTAATGATATTTTTTACTATTTCAAATTCATAATATTATTCTAATCATGAAGAAATTAAGAAAACTGCATTTGAGGTATGTTATCTTTTATGTCTAGTTGTCCCCCCAAAGCCTCATGCAATCATGGGTCGGGGACTTCTAGAGTTTGAGACTTGGCTATGATCCACTGGGATTATGGGTCTGAGTACTTCTGGGAATATGGATGTGACCCAAGGTGGATAGGATGAGGCAGAGAGACAGACTCAGGCTGTTGCTCTCTGCTGCCCTGGTTGGTTGGTTGCCTCTGTTGCAATTGTTGCTGTCCCGCCATAAGCTGGATGCTCTCTTCCCTGTTCTACTCAGCCTTGGGACAGCCGAATATGGACTGAAACCTCCACTAACTGTGAGTTAAATAAACCTTTCCTTCCTTCATTTTAGGTGTCAGGTATTTGTCCCAGCAATGAGAGAAGAGTAAGTAAGACAAGGTACTTTATGCAAAATGCCTGACTAGTTTTCAAAACTTACAATATCAACAGACACGAGCAATATGTAAAAACCTGTCACAGATAAGAGCCTTGCAAAAATATTTCATATGAGAAATCCAAAGAATGAATAAAAAGCAAAATAAAAGATAATTAGGAATGTCATAGAAAGTAGGGAATTAAATCTTTTTAAAAGGAGAAGAGGATTAAGAGTTGGAAAGATTGCAGAAGGAGTAGAGGGAAAGAGAATGAAAACACGAATTAAGACATGTTATGTATGTGTACCACCTCCAATGTATGTTATGATTATGCCCGCCTAAGTCAAAAGAGATGTGAGTAAATACTAAGGGTTTTATACATTGTATCATGAAACAAAAGAAGACCATTAGGTTTATTACATAAACTATGTAAATCAAAATAAAATTTGGACTTTAGTACAAAATAATGTGTTATTATTGGCTTATTAATGATAACAAATATTTCTCAGTAATTTAATAGATTGACAAAATGTATAAAAAGAACAAAATGCAAAGCAGCAGAATTTAGGACTTTGGGTCAGACAAATAAAGAGCTCAGGGGTTAAAGTGCCTGTGAGGAGGTGCAGGGGCCTGGATGCAATCCCCATGCCTGCTGGGCCCGCCCCAACCCCAGGGTACCCTGAGACAGCAAGTGAGCCTGAGCATGGTGGCATGCACCTGTAATCCCAGCTCTCGGGAGGCTGTAAACAGGTGGATCACTACAAGTCTCAGCTGCATAGCAAGACCCTGTATAAATAAATACATAAATAAATAAATAACAAAAGAACTAGTAGATCAAACAGCATACTGAAAGACAAAATAGTTGAGTCTTGAGGGCATAAGCAAGGACTTTTTGAACAGAATCACACTTGCACAGAAAACAGTACCAAGAAACAATTAAACGAGGTTATATTAAATTTAACACTATCCAGACAAAGAAACTACAAACAGTAAAAGACAACCTACAGAATGCGGAAAAAGTTATGATCTATTCCAAAGACAGACATGTCTAGAACATATAAAGAATAAAATTACTGGACCTCTGAATAAATGGCCCATTCAAAAATTTGACAAATGAAATAAATGAACACGTCACAAGAAGACGAAATACAATGCCTAATCAATGTATAAAGAAATACTAAGCATTAGCAATCATTAAAGAAATATAAATTAAAATAATACTGAAATTTAATTTTACCCCAGAAGGATTGATCATAATATCAAATAACACAATGCTAGTGAGATTCTGGGGGAAAGGAACCCTTCTATGTTGTTGCTGAGAAGGTAGGGTAGCATAACCGCTATGGAAGTCAATATGGTAATTTTTCAAAAAACTGAAGCTAGACATTGGATTTGACACAGCTGTTCCCTTTCTGAGTATCTTTCTAAAACAGTTAAAGACATCATATTATAATGATTCATCCATACATATGTTTAGAACAGCATACATTCCTAACAGCTGTGCATAGATAGTTGAATGGATAAAGAAAATGTGGTATTTACACACAATAGAAATACTCTGCAATAAAAAATATAAACTTGTGATATTTGCAGGAAAATGCCTGCACCTTGCAATGTAATGTTAAATGAAATAAATTATACATAAAATCTTAAGTATTGCATAGTTTCTGTGGAGTTGCCCAGGAGTTACCACCTGGGCGACTCTTCATGAAAGAAGGGTAATTCCCTCCCTTTTGGCTGTGCCTGGCCCTGTTTCCACATATTGATAGGTATGGAGCTGGCTGAGACCTTTCGTTATCCTTTCAACTGGCTTTAAACAATAAGTATTGGTCTAGCCGAGGCGCTGGTGATAGTCTTTGAAGACAGCACGGTGTTTCTCTTGTTACCCCCACCTGCTGTTTAATGTAAGCTTGGTTGAGACAGGGTTAAGAGCCAATGCTCCACACTGTCAGCCAGGCTGGAGGCTTGAAATAGAGGCTATGACTTCCTGGAGTTTGAAAGATGAAGCACTTGACCCCCAAACATTAGATGTTGTCTCAGTTGTGTGCTGCAGATTACTCTCTGCATATCCTTCTCTCTGCATACTGCAGTGACAAATGCAGGCCTCCTACCTAGCTCAGCACACAGTACTCACCTACTTGTTGCCATTCTCAGTCACTCATTCTCAAGGCACTCTTCCTTCATGCCTGAATAAAACCCGATGTGGTCCTAGGTCAAGGTCTTTGCTCTGGATAAACATCACCATGGCTGGACTTGGGACCCCTGGAGTCACCATAGCTATAAATATACTTTAGCATCTTTATTCTCCGTGTTAATTGCACTGAAAGAGGCAGATTAGGATTAACTTGATGGGATTCTAGTAGCTTATCTATGGGACTGTAAATATAAATTTCCTGGACCAGGATGAGGACCAGAAAGGGCTCTCTACAGTTTCACTTATGTGAGAAACTCAAAGCATATATAAAAAGCAAAAAGAAGCTAATAAGCAGTAGGGAGATAAAACTTTCTTGAATGAGAAAGTTATTAGCAGATGGATGGAAGGTGGGGGAAGGAAAGAAGGAAAAAGAGATACAAATAGCAGTTAAGGTATACTGAAATGTAAACATTATGTATCACATAATGTATCACATGCATATTGCATGTACTGACAGGGAAAATGATCTAAAAATAAAGAAATGAGGGTCTGACATATTGGAACTTTGTGTATTAAATGTATGTTAAACAAATCTAAATGCAAAATAACTCAAATGCAAAATGATCAGTGGCTCTAACTAGTTAAATTTTTGGGAAACGGAATTCACACAATATCCATATATTATTCACCAGTAAGACATATTTGGCCAGGAAATGAAATATTTTTTACCATGGAAAGATCTGATAAATACTTCCTTAATCAAGGTATCAAACTTAGCACCAGTTAGTAAGAAGACACGCAGATGTGCTCACATTTATAATTTTATCATGATTCAGCAAAGGAAACACACCATGTATCATCACTAAAATATTTATCTTCATTTTTAAGGGAACATCAGAAGACAGCTTGTATAATATTTTTCAAGCCATCTAAATGTGTCA
Source organism: Myocastor coypus (assembly GCA_004027025.1). NCBI lineage: Eukaryota > Metazoa > Chordata > Mammalia > Rodentia > Myocastoridae > Myocastor > Myocastor coypus. The sequence continues at coordinate 18,271 of PVJA010005964.1, forward strand.
GAAGGTATTTTATGCAATATATAGGTATATATTACTTACGTGTATGAGTTTATGTATAAGAATGTAACTTAGTTTAAGATCCTGATCTCAGGTTTTAAACTCTAATTTTAAGATTTTAACTGGGTTTTCATTATAATTTCTTAATCAGCCAGCCCCCAGAAAGCTGGATTAACTCTACAAATTTATGGCCTGAAATGTAGTTAATAGTTTATGGACAAGCCGGGCGTGGTGGCACACGCCTGTAATCCCAGCACTTGGGAGGCTGAGGCAGGAGGATCGGTGCAAGTTCGAGACCAGCCTGGGCTACCAAAGTAAACTCAAGGCCAGCCTGAACTGCATAGTGAGACCCTGTCTCAAAGAGACAAAAAAAAAAAAATAGTTTATGGACAGAAAACAAAAGTGATATACAGACACAGGTTAGTTGGTCACAGTTAAAGCCTTTTCTTTTTTTAAAATTAGGCAGTGTCTACTTGGCTGCTGTGACTGACTAAATTACTTATCAGAGTAAACCCACAAATTAGGTTTCACTTAGTTTATGCACTAACTCTGCAATTCATAAAGAACTCAAGTGCATAGGCATTCTGAGCTCTAAGCTAAATTTGTTTTATATGTATCAGCATGAATAGGTTCAAGTAACATATGTACACATACATTGCATGTGTGCACAAGTCAGGCTAATATGAAAAGTGAACAACTGCTTAATTCGTGGTTAGCTGATTATAAATGCAATGAGAATAAGTTGTGCGATAGTTTAAATTTTTTGTAGTTTTAAAAAGATTAGAAAGTTGAAGATGACTCTGATCCAAATCTCTTGAATCTCTGCCTACTTGAGAGTTCACATACTCAAATTTTTGTCTCATGCAACTTTGTTTATTTACAGTATGACAGTGTTTAGTACCTTGGATTATGATGCAAATGGTCTGAATTTTATTTCTGACCGTTATTGAGAAATTGTACTTCTCCACCAGTGCTCCTCTGTAGACAGATTATGAAATCTCTCTGTGCATCGATTTTTAATATGCAGTTACTGAAATTAAAACATCATGATGAGAGTAAATAACCATATGTGTTTCCCTCTGGGAAAAGTCTATTCTTCAGGGATGTCTTCTGTGAGTCAGAGGTTCCTGAGTTGTGTCTGTCCTGAGATCCTGCCTTCCCAGTTAACTGAATGTGGGACATTGCTTTTGCTTTGATATTGTCTCCATCTTTAGGTGTAAGGCTGTGGTTACTTCAGTGCTTCCCAATATTTTTACCAAAGAGTGAACAAGTGGTTAAAAAAATACAACATCCTGTCAACAGTAGTACAATTAGCAATAATGGTGTCATCAAGCACAATTTAGAAGTCAGTAGACTTTGATAACTATTGATTTGGCACTTTACACCATAGGAGCAAAGTCTACAGTTATGTAACAGAACAAATAGAAGATTAGGAGTTTGTATGCAATGTGATTCCCCTTGTTAGAGTAGATTTACCCTGTGTTACTCTGGCCAAGCCAGTTTCAGGTCCCAGATGCTTCACTGCAAGAAGGGGATGGGCCATGCACCAGGATTCTTCTGGCACAGCTAGCTGCTGAGTCCTAAGAACTTCTTGGAAGTAACTGGAAAAACTTACCATCATCCACCTCCAAATGTAATATTTAATTCAAGTGTAATATTTATTTATTTATTTTATTGAGATGGATTCTCACTATGTAGTACAGACTGGCTTTGAACTCACTATGTGACTCAAACTGGCCTTAAACTCATGGTGAGCCTTCTGCATCGGCCAACTAAGTGCTAGGATTATTATATACCACTTCACCAAGCTCAAGTGTAACATATAATTCAAGGAAACATAATGAATGCCACCATTACTTAAAAGTTTCTGAAGTATAGAAAATTCACACAATAATATATCATTCTACTGATTAGACCTTGATCAACAAACAAACAAGTGATATTTACATAGAAGGCTGGCCAGTTAGCTCAGTAGACTAAAGTGCCTACTTAGGCAAGTGCAGGGATGGAGGTTCAATCCCTGGCATCACATGCCATGCCAGCCCGACTCCTGGGGTGTGCTGTGACCACAACTGAAACTGGACATGGTGGTGCACACCTGTAATCCCAGCATTTGGGAGGCTGGAAACAGGAGGATCACTACAAATCTGAACTGTGTAGTGAGACCCTGTAGACCCTATACTAAATATATTAAATAAATAAATAAATAAATAAATAAATAAATAAATAAATAAATAAACTTGAAAGGATCTGAAGAAGTTTCTAACTAACCATGAACTGAGCATCTCTAATTCAATAATAAGATAAATATCACATGGGTTTCTTATGTATAAACAGCGCAATTGCCATGTTTGTCTTGCCATATTGCTTAATTTTAATTATGAGAAACAATAAAAAAATTCACCAGGAAGAATATTTTATGAAATATCTTGACACTAACATGTAAAAGCTTAAATACTGGGCCGGCCAAATAGCTCAGCAGATTAAAGTTCCTGTAAGGAGGCGCAGGGGCTGGGGTTTGATCCCCAGGCCTGCTGTGCCAGCCCCTACCTTAGGGCACACTGAGACAACAATTGAAACCGGGCATGGTGGCACACCCCTATAATCCCAGCACTTGGGATGCTGGAAACAGGCGAATCACTGTGCATCTGATCTAGTAGTGAGAAATGAACATCCTGTAGACCCTCCCCTAAATTAAAAAAAAAAAAAAACTTGAATATCAATAAGGCAAAAAAGGAAAGAGAAGTTTTCTAGATATCAGGGAAGCAAAATGATAACAAATGAATGAGAATAGCAATTGGTGCTTCATACTAGACAAATAATTAATTATAGGAGATAATTTCATAATAATTGGAAAAAAATTGAATATGATATGTATCACATGCCACATTTGAATTTCCTGAGTACATAATGCAAGAAATGCATTAATGAATTATATATATATAATTCAGTACATGTTGAAGGGTTGTTAAAATGTCATTGTGTCGTCAACTATATATGTATATTATAGATATAGTTGACAGGTACCATATAACATTTTATTAACAAGTATAGGTTGCTTTGAAAAATTTTACATAGGAGCTTTGAAAACTCCTCTGAGGCTCATGTATGTACTTTCTTCCATAATGAAGTTTTAGCAAACGATGCTATAAAAAAGTTTAACCAACAAACTTGCTTTCAACATTTGATCACCATTGATATTAGAATATTCCCTTCAAACACATGTATGGTCATCTTAGTCTTTTTAAATTCTAATTCAATCATACTTTTTCTCTAATTTTTTTTTTTTTTTTTTTTTGTTGTGTGTGTGTGGCAGCTCAGCCTGCCTTGGCGGGGGAGGGGGGCTGGCACAGCATGTGATGCTATGCTATGGTTGCCTAAGTTTTCCTAAACAGGCCCTTTAGATTGCTGAACCATCTTACTGGCCCTTCTCTAGGTTTAATAACTCATCTTGGTAGTTTTCTATCCAGCCACATGTCTGTCCACTGAATATAAAGCCCATTTATTTCTACAGTATTGGAGCTGATCTTTATATTGGCACCTTTTTCCCATATTAAAATATTTATACATTAACTTTGAACATTATTTTAACTTCTGTTGGGTTCTAGTTTTATTTAAAATTTCTAGGTACTGAAGCTCAGATCTGGACTGTCATCACAATCAGAGCCTTCTACAGGACACAAACTTCTTAGCTTGGACTAAAACATTTTTCTTTAGATGTGTGCTGGCTTGTTTGGAAAATAAGTGTATTATTCAACTCCAAAATCCAGTGCTCCGTATGCATGTCTACTGAAGCACAGCAAGGATTAATTTTTATAGTTAAGTTTTTGAGTATAGTCTCTGAACCTCAAGTAAAGGCTTAGTCTTTCTTTTTAATTAAATTTAATTTGCCTGTTACATAGAAAATAAAATGGTGCTTATTAAAGAGTTAAAGTGTAATGTTTTGATACAAATGCACAATAAATAATTTTAAATCAGGTTAAACACATCTATCTTCTCAAATATTTATCATTTCTATGGATTGAATGTATTTTCATTGTTTTCTTCTAACTTTTTGAATATATCCTATAGGATATATTGTCTATAGTTATCTTATTGTGTAGTAGCACAGTGGTAGCTTTTTAGTCATCTAATTGTGAACTTAGTACCCACTGGTCAATCTCTCTTATCCCTTATCTGTCCTGCTTTCCTAATCATCTGGTAATGACCAATGTATTCTGGATCTTTATGAAATCAACTCGTTTAGATGCCACATGTATCATATCACGTAGTATTAATCCTTAACTACTCTTTCTATGCCTTGTTTCATTTAAAATAATGACCTACCAGTCCATCTGTGTTATCATAAATGACAAGACTTCTTTCTTTCTGGATAAATACTGTTCTGTTTTATGTATGCATCACATTTTCATATTCTATTCATTGGATGATTGACACTTAGGTAGGTTGTAGCTATTTTTCAGCTATTGTTTCTGGGAAGGTCTTCAGTCCTTGTTCTGAGTACAGGTCATTATTCTCAGACTCTATGGGGTAACAATCACTTATTCCTCTCAAATGTAAGGGTTTATTTTCTCTATTAGACCCTGTTTATCTGATAGCACCTTGGGAGTCAGAAAACCTTGTTACTAACACACCATTTTCTCAGTACATTTTGGCTATAAATATATTAGTGAAAATATTTTGTTCTACAATGACTTCTTGAGATCTTCTAAGCTATCACTAGTGTGATCTAAGTGATAGAATGAAAGGTCTTTTCTTAGACTGAAAAGAATAAAAAGTGCAGATGAACACAGTTCACATTTATTTCATGTGATATGAAGAACCAAAAATGACTAAGTAATTGGAACATTCTAAACTTTTAGGCTCCAACTCAGCATGGTGGCTCACACTTGTAATCCCAGCACTTGGGAGGCTGAAGCAGGAGGACCACTGTGAGTTTAAGCCCAGCCTGGGCTACAAAAGTGAGCTCAAGGCCAGCCTGAACTGCACAAGGGGACCCTGTTTCAAAAAGACAAAATAAAATAAAATAAAATAAAATAAAATAAAATAAAATAAAATAAAATAAAATAAACTTTTAGGCTCCAAACATATCTTCTGACAAATTTTTCTAACACTGTAAACTTTCTGGAGTCCCCCTAAAGCCACCTGTAGATTGCTTCCCAGTTTTCATTTGTATTCAGTTTTTAAAGCCTGTCCTTATGTGCATGTCTACCCCCATATTTCCCAGGCTTACCTTTTACACAGATGAAATATAAGTACAGCCCGGACCTATTCTCAAGCAGGTCCACAGAAGCAATCACTAAAACCTTGGTCTTAATCCAGATTACATGCTAGCATAAAACTTTCCTCATACAAGGTGGAAATGATAATACACACTGAACAGTTTAGAATATCAATGTAAATGCTCCTGATTTTGGAACATATTTGTTGGACATGGAAATGGCTCCCTTAGGAATAAAAAGGGTAAATCAACTGCAATCTCTGAGAAGCCACAATACTCATAGCATCCCTAATTCCCATCTGAGACTAACATAAATAAGAGAATAATTTTCACAAAGCATTTCTCATGTCTATCCAACCAAGATTAACCGTGTACAGTCAAGGAAGGATACTATGGTTGATTAACATCATCTATCAGTGACCACATGGAAAGAACACTAATGGTTGCGACTGACTTCCCCAAGAGTTACGGCTCTGGACACTAGCTTTGTAAAGGACAGACTTGAATGCCAAGATATATTGAAGAGACCTAATAATAATAGGCAAAATTTAAACATATAGGAGCTGTACATATTAGCTAAGCATTAAGAAGACAGCTTTCCAAAAGTATTGGAAGCTATGCAATGCAAATTTATGGAATGACATTTTCAAAGGTTATAATAATCTAAAAATACTAACATATGGTAAGCTCCAAAGCCACAGGCTACCATTTATCTAGAAATCTGCTAATATTATAAGGAAAAGCGGAGGTTAGCGAGAAAGCTCAGCGGACCAAATGCCTGCATGGGATGTGCAGGTATCTGGCTTCATTCCCTAGTACTGCATGTTATGCCAGCCCCACCCTAGGTGTGCATACTTGTAATTGCAGCACTACAGAGGCTGAGACAGGAGGATCACTATGAGTCTGAGATGTGTAGTGAGACCCTGTACCAAATATATAAATAAAAGCATAATAATTAAGAAAAGGTGTAGGGAACAAAACTGCTTGGATCTCAAGAGGAGGAAAATAACTGAAGGTTTTTATCATAGGAGTATACATGTATACATACATATATACACACACATATATATGTATACATACATATATATATATATATATTCTTATCATATATATTTCTATGAGCTGTATTATAGATTCCATATATGTATATATTAAAGATGAAATTTAAATACAGGCACGCAAAACAAGGAATAACTGGGAAGGACAGATGACAGACGCCCTCATAAACAGAAGAGAGGCTCTTGCATTGAAAGGAGATAAGAAATCTCTCCTAAAAAGGACACTTCCTAAAATATGAGGGAGAAAGCTCCTTATAAAATAAGTACAAATTAAGAGTACAAATTTCAGTCCAAATAGTAGGTCCTACATAGAAATACAAAATTCAGCCCAAGTAAGATGGGAGCTCTACACAATAAGTATTAATGTGAGAAAGATGACACATGGAAGAGAAGGGTTCAAGAATACTGCTGTTGATGCCTCCTGCTTTAATTCTGGGAACTGTTAAACTCTACAAGATGGGATTCCATAAATTTCCTTTCAGTACCATGTAATGTCCACATTTGACAAAGATGAGAAGAATCTCCAGTAAGCCACTTTTTATTTGGCTTTATTCTAAGGAAAACACAGAATCACATTGGGATACACAGGCAAAGGCCAGTATGGCCTTCGATATGTCCAAAGGAAAAGGGAAAGATTTAGAGGAAAGATACTTTAGGAAATGTTTTGTTTTCTTCTGGAACTGGGGATCAAACTTAGGACCTTGCACTTGCCAGGCAGGCACTTGTATCCCTGGGCTATATCCCTGGACCTTTAGGAAGTATTTTGAAGAAATCATTGGTGCCAGTGACAGTATGAAAGTGGGTGAGCCATGACTAGAGTAGCTGTGGTTGCTAGTTCAAATCAATTTGAGGGTTACGGTGATCTGTTTTATTGGACTGAGCTGCAAAGCAGTGTGTCAGTCAGGTATCTATGTATGAGCAGCAAGGCTGTTCTCATGATGCTCGTTGTACTTATGGGACTGGTGGCCAGCTGCAGTCTGCAAACAGTTTATTATTACATTTCCTATAAATCAATATGAGAACTCCCTCTCCATGGCCTTCCTGGATCTATTCTACCAGAGTTGCACATGAGTTCTACCATATTGTATCTGACAACTTTTAAGGTGATATCATGAAATGTATGCCAAGTTTTTAAATCTAAAAGAAGTATTTGTTTAAAGTATTCTGGTAGTATAGATTAGTAAACTTAAAGAGAAAATTTCCTTTATTGACAGCAGGGTCTTACTGAAGTATATCTATAGCCTTTAATTTTTATTTTGTGATAAGGACTTGTTATTTTCTAGATTACAGAAACTGAGCTCAATATTTGGGTTTTCTTCTTCAGCCTTCAAGAGTGTAATCCACCATACCTAGTTTAACAATTTATATTTTTTTTAGGTATTTGTCCAGATAATTGAACATGTATATGTGTATATACGTGTGTGTATGTTTGAACCCTAAATTTTTTCAGTTGATATTTCATTGCATAATTTGGCCTTACTTGTGTAGCTTTGTTAAAAAATGTTTCAAAACAGTTCCTATAAATGTCATTTATATTTTATTTTAGAGTGATAAAAAGTAATGCTTGTAACCTTATGAGATCTATTTTCTTATATTGTTATGTATGGTATAGTATCATGAACTGTATGTACAAGAGACATCTAGTCATCTTGGCTGTGTTCATTGCATAGAAATCCCTGATTTCTGTTTCCTCAGCCACTTTGCCTCTGATTTTTACTATTTTTATATATCTCATACAACTGGATGATGTGGCTTTTTTATTTTCTTTTTTTTTTTTTTTTTTGTATTATGGATGGCTCAGCCTTCCCTGGGGGTGGAGCTGGTGAAGCATGTGGTGCCGGGGATCGAACAGTGGTCCCTGCGATTGCCTAAGCAGGTGCTTTACACTGCTGAACCATCTTGCCAGTCCTGATGTGGCATTTGTTCTTCAGTGAGTGGCTGATTTCACTTGGTCAAGGTTCAATCTTTCGGTCATGTATGATAAGATTTCTTCTGTTTTCAAGGCTGAATATGCCATGGCAGGTGCACCTATGCATATGTTATGGTATGGTTCATTCCTTCTTCCATTCATTTATTGACATATATACATGTCTATTCATTGGCTATGGTTGATGTTGCTGTGATCAACATGAAACCCGTAACATGCTGATTCCCTTCCTTTGGGATACAAATCTAGAATTAGGATAATTGGGAAATGCAATAGCTATATTTTTAAGCTTTCAAAGATACTTCGTACTCCTTTGCACAATGGCTCTACAAATGTACATTCTTATGGTTAGTGCACATATGTAACCTTTTCTCATACTTAAATGTGCTATCTCAACGTTTGGATCATAATCATCCTAAGTCACCCAGTGAAAAGTATGTCATTTTGATTTGGATTGGCATTTTACTGAGGAATACAGATACTGAATGTTATTTCATATATTTTTTAAGATGTGAAAACCTATTTAATTTTGAAATTTTATAAATATACTTTGACCTCTGAAAAGAATCTACTGATGGAGTTTCCTTTTGGGGGGAATAAATTTATATCTGGTTTTGGAACAGAACTCTACTGAGATAGTCTTCAAATTTACATATAACTTGTTAGTGTCTCATTTTTTAATTTTATTTATTTATTTATCTATTTTTTATGGCCGGCTCAGCCTGCACTGGGGATGGGGTTTACACAGCATGTGGTGCCAGGAATCAAACCACGGGCCCTGCAGTTGTCTAAGTTTTCCTAAGCAGGTGCTTTAGACCACTGGACCATCTTGCCAGCCCTTTTTAAAAATTGTAATGAGAAAGAAATAGCAATGAGACAGTTTCACAACAGGTTAGTAGGACAGCCACAATAATAAATACATTATATACCATTGTATTCATATTAGTTGTTCAGAGTACAATATACAGACATCATATCTTGTCAAAACATTATAAGGATAAATTTTTCCTTTCATTAAACTAAGAGAAAGTACCTGTATATATAGTCCAATAGTCCATAATAGTAGTGGGTTATCAGCAGAACTGGGGATGTCAGAAGCTGTTGACTTGAGCCTTTTACAGCTCAGCATACTAATTTGGCTTTACTTTTTGTATATTGTGTTTAGACTTTTCATCTGGATGGTTAAGACCAAGATAAAACAAGACCTATATAACCAAAAAATGTAACTTTTTTTTATCTGACAAGGCCAATTGAATCGCCCCTGAGGATTTATCCTGGATTCAGGTATAGCAGTTTGTAAATCTTTTGTCAGTGTCAGCCATCTGGATGAGTCATAGCCATTGCTTTACCAATTTGCTCCTGTGAAAGCCTGAGAAAATATTTTCTCTCTAGGTTCCTCTCCTTAGGCATACTATACATCATCAATCCCTTTCCTCTCCTTGAACAGAAAATTTGGGACACCACTGAGTTATAGGATATTATAGTGCAGGTTCTCTCATGTACTGAGTCCTCACTGATTTTGAAGGGCTACAGACAACATATTGGCTATCCTTGTAGCCCTTCTTTTTCTCTAAGTTTTTGGTCTGAGAACCTAGGTTGCTAACCTCCCAGTAGAGAAGCTTCATGATATTATTCCCTATAACACAGGAACTTAAGCGTAACATCACTACCAAGGATAAAAGTTAGGAAACATGGCAGTGACAAAACCATGCAGTTATATACACAGGATGTTTAAGATAATTGTCCCAAGAGTCTCCAACAAGATTTTGAAACAGTTAATTGGTAGAATTCTCACCCTGACTAACTATATATTCTAATATATGTGAAGTAAACAACTACACCAAGGATTACATTATGCAACACTAAAACCATGCTTGGAAAGCCTGTCATTATGGGCTTCTAGAAGCATGCTGCTTTTAATATCGTATCAATTATTGGTATACTCTCTTCCAAGTGTGTGTTTATTTAACAAAAAGTCATGTATTTTTTGCTTATTTATGCTTCTGAGAAATATTTGTTGAAAGTTTTGTCATTAATTTTGTTATTATTTCTGGTTTTGTTCCTTTCTTTTCCTTTTGGCTATCAAGATATACAAGTTCCATATATATTTTTATTTTAACCACTTGTGGAAATTTTGGTTTTCAAATATTTCATCATCATCCATTCCCTTTATTTTTTCCACAACTTTACAGGAGTTTGTTTTTATGTAACTGCATTTGTTTATTTTTGCTTGTATTCTCTGTGCTTTGGGGGGTATTATTTTGAGATAAAGTTTCACTGTGTTCTTCAAGTTTTCCTTGAATTCACAGTGTAACTAAGGCTGGCTTCCAATTCAAAGGGATCTTCCTGTCTCATCCCTTCTGTGGGATTACACATGTGTGCCACCATGTCTTGCACTGTGCTTTGCCTGTCATTTACAAATTTAATGTGAAGATCAATGTCAAGAACAGCATCCCTGTGATTTTGTTTGTATGTTTCACAGTTTCAGTTGTTACATTTAAGCATTAAATCAATTTTGAGTTGCTTTTATATTTGCTATGACTTGGGGATACAATTTCTTGCCATTGCATATGTTTATTTAATTTTTTCAAAACCATTTATTCAAACATCAAATAGTTTAACTTACGTGACTAGATTTTTTTCACATCTGATATTTCTTTATTTTTTCATGATTTAATACTTTTATTATTTAAATGTAACAATGGTTATATTACATATTTTCATCATCAGATCAGTTTAGATTAATACATATAGGTATGCAAGATTGATCAAACAATGAAACATTAACACTTTCAACAAACATTACTTTTTCCCCCTTTTTTTAAGTTGACACATTGCATATTGTCCTCACAATAGTTCTACAGAGCACAGTGTGTGAGCATGACACACCTTCCTATTAATGTTGCTAAGAAGAAAGAAAAAAAAAAAAAGAAAATTCTTCTCTTGGGGCCAGGGAGATAGCTCAGAGGCACAAGTGCCTGCCTGGCAAATGCAAGGTCCTGAGTTTGATCCCTGGTTCTGAAAAGAAAAAAAGAAAAAGAAAATTCTTCTCTTTGGACTAAGAGGAAGCAGATGCATACACAGTCACATGTTCTGCAATTGTAGTGGGCCACCAGTGAAGCTTGTAATGTTGGAGGCTATTGAATCTAAGCCTCCTAAAGCTCATCTCACCAAACTACCTCTGCGTTTCATGTATTTTAATTAAGCTTTTTTTTTCTGGGTGATCAAAGGGAAGTCGAAGCAAGACCTGTATAACAAAACATTCATTTTTTGTAACTTCCAAGGTCAAATCCCCTCAGGATAAAGTTTGGGACCATAGACAGTACTTTGTAGAACTGTTGTTAGTGTCAGCCTTCGGGATGAGTCATGGCCATTGCTTGGCCAGTTTGCTTTCTGTGAAAGCCTGAGAGAATGTTTTTCTCTGGGTAACTCTTCTTAGACACTATAGTTCATTTATCCCTTTCCTCTGAGGTCTCATAATATCCTTGACCAGAAAATTTGGGACACCTCTGAGTTATAGGATATTACAGCACAGGTTCTCTTATATCCTGAGTCTTTATTGACCTTGAAGGGCTAGGGCCAAAATATTGGGTATCCTCATAGCCCTTCTTTTTCTCCAACTTTTGGTCTGTTAACTTACATTCTCAATCCTCCAGCAGAAAAGTTTTGTGATACTATTACTCTATAACATGGGTACTTGAGCTTATCATCACTGGCTTTCTGAGTATCAGATATCTTTGACTTAGCTTGGAATTGATATTTTCTGTCCATCCTTGATATTCTAATAATGTTCCATACAATGTGATATAAGCAGTTACACAATTTTTACACAGATATTTGGAAATCCAAGGAAATACAAAATTGTAGCCTGTCAAGACTATGGTATTTGGCTCAGTCTCTTATTTTCAACTACTACTCTTGAGAGAGAGAATGACAGTAACTGAGTTTACACCAGGAGCAGTACACATCAAAAAGACAAGAGTGACATGCATTCCAAGCATAGTTTTAGTGTTACGTAGTGCTATGATCAATATGATGAACCTTTTGAAGGTTCTTGAGACCAATATCTGATTCATCCTGTGTACATAAGTGCATGGTTTTGCTCTTGATATGTTTTCTCCTTAACTGCTTCCAGTCACTTCATTGTTTAATCCATAACACATTCACTTGTGCTATGCCCTTAAGTTCTTATTTTTTTCTTTAAAGTTCTTCTATTAGGGAGACTATACGATATTTAAACATGTATGTCTGATTTATTTCACTGATTATATGTTCAATGTACATCCATTTAAATATGAAGTCTTCAAACTTATCATTATTTATGGATTATTTATTCCATTGTATAAAAATACCACATTTTTTTAGCCATTCTTCAAATGATGGGCATTTTGGTTGTTTCCAAGATTTGACTATCACAAATTGGGCTGCCATAAACATAGGTGCACAGATATCGCTATGGTATGATGTTTTCAGTTCTTCTGGGAAAATTCCCAGTAGGGGGATAGCTGGATTGAATGGAACTTCCAGTTCTAGTTTTGTAAGGATCCTCCACACTGCTTTCCATAATGGTTGCACCAAACCATTAGGGTTCCAAAATTCAAAGACCCAATCCAGAAATGGGCATCTGAGATGAACACACACTTCTCAGAGAAAGAAATGCAGCAAGCCTACAAATACATGAAGAAATGCTCCACATTGCTATCCATTCGTGAAATGCAAATCAAAACAACACTTAGATACCATCTCACCCCAGGAAGAATGGTCATAAAGAAATCAACCAGCAACAAATGCTGGGGAGGCTGTGGGGAAAAAGGAACCTTCTCCACTGCTGGTGGGAATGCAGATTGGCGCAACCGTTATAGATTTTTCTTTAGTAGCAACGAAGTTGAAGTATAAATCATAATGACATACCACATCCTATAAACTATAATATCTAGTTTTTAAAAGAGCAGCAACAATAAATGTTGGCTGTGGTAAAACTAGAACCCTCATGCACTTTTGATTAAAGAAGTTGGTTACAAAAAAAAAAAAAAAAAAAAAAAAAGAGGTTGGCTTAAAGTGCTCTTTCTGTCTGGATCTTTTGCTAGTTTTGGAATCAGGGTAATACTAGCTTCCAAGAGTGAATCTGGGAGATTTTCCTTTTCAGTTTTGTGAAAGAGTTTGAGTAGTACTGACATTCAATCTTCCCTGAAATTCCTATAGAACTCAGTAGTGAAGCCAGCAAGACCTAGGATTTTCTTAAATACTAAATGTTTTAAAAGTTATTTTTTCAATTGCTTTCCTGGTTTTGTGTTATTCAGTGTTTATAATTTTCTCGGTTCCATTTTGTAATTCATATGTATCTGGAAACATGCATTTCTTCTGCATTCTCCTGTATATTAAAGTACAGATTTTTAAAGTGGTTGTTAATCATCTGAATTTGTGTGTTATCCATTGTGATGTTTACCTTTTTCATTTCTAATTTTTTTGTTTTGTTTTTGTTTTTGTATTTAATACAGGGTCTACAGGGTCTCACTGCACAGACTGGACTCTGTGATCCTCCTGTTTCAGCCTCTCAAGTGCTGGAATTACAGGTGTGCGCCACCACTCCCAGTCTCAGTCACCTCTCAGGGAGCCCCAGGGGTGGGGCCCACAAGGCAGAATAGAGTCAAACCACAGCCACAGCGCTCCACCTAAGCAGGGGCTTTAGTCCGTTGAGCTATCTTGCTGGTCCTTCTTTTTCATTTCTAATTGCACTGATTTTCACCTTTTACTTCTTTTATTTGTAACATGGCTTAAGGATTTAATTTTTGGTTTTTCAAAGAATAAACCTTTGATTCACTAACTCTATTGCTTTTCAGTCTCAGTTTTACCTCTAACCTTTACAATATCTTTTCAATTATTTTTTGTTTTCTAGGCCTTTGAAGTACACCATTATTAATTTGTGCTCACCCTATTTATCTGATGTGTCCATTCGCAGCTACAAACCTTTCTTTGAACTGTTTGTATTGTGTTCTACAGATTCTGCTATGTTTTGACGACATTATTATTTGATTTCAGGAACATTTAAGCTCTTCTATGATTCCTTCAGTGACCTAATGATTATTCAAATTTGCGATATTTCATTTTCATGTCTTTCAATGATTTTTTTGTGGTTTCTTCCAGCACTGATTTCTACTTTCATTAACATATCATCTGATAATATGCATGGAATAATTTAGATTCTTTTACTTTTATTTAAGTATGCTTTGTAGTCTAATGTGTGGTCTACTGGGGAAACTGTTGAAAACTGTTGAAAATGTACATTCTACCTAAGCTGGGTTGAATACTTTCTAGATATTAAGCACATTTGTTTGAATATTTGTTTCAGTTGTGCTGATTCATTTCTGACTTTTGGCTTGTTGGTCCACTCCTAAGAGCATGATGCTGAAACCCCCGCTCTAATTGTGTTGATGTTCAGTAGTGTTTCATTTATAAAGTCGGACACATAAAGCTCAAATTCATTGGGTGGAGTTGATGCATGTACACAACACAGTTAAAATTCTGTACGTCCTCTTCCACTCCTCTTCTTTAATCCTCCTTGAATTATTTGAAAAATTTCCTTAGCCTTTTAAGAAAATTATTAGGATGTATTTATTCTTGTACAATCATCCTGGAGAGTTGGTATGTGCACGTCCTTTGTCTTTCCCCTTTTCTTGATCTTTCTCTAACTTTCTTATTCCAATTCTCATTCTTGTTTTGTGTGTGTGTGTGTGTTTGTGCGTGTGTGTGTGTGTGTGTGTGTGTGTGACTGGGGTTTGAACTCATGACCTTGCCTTTGCCAGGTAGGTACTTGTGCCATGGAGCTATCTCTCCGTCCCTATTCTTGTTAGTTTTATTCATCCTAGCTTATGTTTTAGGACTCAGTGTGTGCATTCAATGAGGTCCTTAGTTTCCTGTACATGACATAGATTTAGCCTATTTATTTTCACTTTCCCCTCTTCCTCACTCTTTGCTTTGTTGCTTTGGACTGCTCCCTATTCCAAGAAGTTCATTTTCCTGTCTTCTTCTACCTATCCTTTATTATTCATTTGATATATTTTGCTTCACTTAAATAAGAGATACCACCTGTTATTTAAGTATTGTGTGTCTGATTTATTATTATATTTTCCAGGTGCCTCCATTTTCCTACACATCTCAAATTTGCCATCCTTCCGAGCAGAATAATGTTCCATTATGTATAAATACCACAATTTCTTTAGCCAATTGTCTGTTTCCGGTGATGTTAGCTGTTTCCAGGATTTATTGATTACAAATTATGTTGGCTTAAGCTTTAGTATGCATGTATCACTATAGTATGATGTTTGAATGTCCTTGGGGAAGATACTTGGAAAGGGAATAGCAGATCATGTAGAACCTCTAATTTCAGTTTGGAGAAACCTCCATATTGATTTTCATAATAGTTGTATTAGTTTGCATTCCTTTCCATAGCTGTATCTTTGCAGTAAGATTATGATGTCTACTTGTTTTTACTGTAGGATTATTAAAACTGAAATGCAATGATGGCAGTGTAAGATTTCATAAAAATGAATAGTGAAATGGACACAACTTCACTATTATACAAATAAATGGAAAGATATTTGTACAAAAGGTTAAGGTGAGAGCCAGGTGTGGTGGCGCATGCCTGTAATCCCATCACTTAGGAGTTTAAGGCAGGAGGATTGGTGTGAGTTCAAGACCAGCCTGGGCTACAAAAGTGAGCTCAAGGCCAGCCTGAACTGCATAGGAAGCCCCTGTCTCAAAAAGACAAAAAAGAAAAAAAAAAAGGTTAAGGTGAGGGTTAATTTAGAGTATAAAGGTGCAAATACAATAAGAAAGAAACCTGAATGTCACTATTAGTTTTTACTCAGTTCTAAACAAAATACCTTTCCAAAAAAAGTTTAGATATCAAAAAAATCTATTGGATTGTATGATCAAGGGGGGCTGGTTTATTCCAGGTATGCGGAGTCTGTTTCTATGATTCTGCAGCTAAGTGCTGTATCTCTAGATTCTCAGCATGATTTTCTTTTTGATGGCAACATGAAAGTTGACTGATCCAGATTTCACATTCCTACAGCAGAAGATTTAAGGAACACAAGATTACATTTCAGTGTATCTCTTTTATAATGAATGTAACTGACTTCCCAGAAATTTTCAGTGTAATCCATCTCTTTTGTCTCTTTTTGTCCAAAATAAGCTATATATTCTGCTATAACTAGGATTTGATATAACTCTGAAAATAAAAATGTTCACTAAAATAATGGGTGTGTGGAATACTCTCTATTCTGATTCACACTTCATTGTTTTCTTTATTGTTTATCCTCCTAAAACATTGTATGGACCCTAAGTAACTTCTGTTTATCGAAACTTTACCTACTATTATTCACTCCATTTGAAACCAAAACCAAAAAATAAAATGTTAATTATTCTAAAATAAAATTAATAAATATGTTTTATGGGATCTAACAATTACACCCAATATGTTTTGAAGGAAAGAAATATTTACCATTGGCAAAAATTTTATCACCCTGGTTTGAATATTTGTAATACATAAGAAGGGGTTGAAAAATAAGGTATATGCTTAAGATTTTTAACAATAAATACATACTTCCTTTTATCTCCTTCAAAGTATTCTTCCATTTCAATGAATGTATCCAATCCTGATGTCATTCTAGAAGTCCTTTCCTGTGAATATTGTTATTCAGATATCCAGAACTGGTTCAGAAAATGGAAAAACCTTGGGAAAAGTTTGTTGGAAACCTATTTTGGGGACTAAGATAAATAACAAAGTGTGTTTTATTGTGTTCTTTTATATGACATATGACACATTTATTTCTTTTGTAAAAATATTTAGTTATTCGGTACAGAATCTTGCTGCACAGCTTAGATTCATAGTGACCCTCCTGTCTCAACCTTTCCAGCAGTAGAATTACATTATTCACCACTACCCTAGTTTCAGTGCCCAGCTTAGTGAGGTACCAGCATTGCTTGGAGTACCGGGGATCCAACAAGTGTCCTTATGATTCCCAGGTAGGCCCTTAGAGCATGGAGCTATCTTCCTGGCTTGACATAGTTTATTTTACAGTAAATATTGTCCTATTGATTTTTCTTTAAACAGTTCTGTGGATGTGTGTAACCCTCTCCTTTCTTAGACTGATCTCAAATTACACTCTTACCACCTAGTGTGTTAAATAATTGTTAACCTCATTTTAGTTTCCTATTAATCAACTACTAAATCATCTTTCTGTAACATATACTCATATTATTCAATAGCCAGGAAGACTCCAGTGTCTGATTATTCTAAATAAATTCGCAGTCTTTAGGATAGAATTCAGTGGTCTTGGGATGTGTAGTCACTGACATGTATTAAAAGAAAGTGTGAAACAAAAAAAAAAAAAAGGCAATTTCCACTCAAACTCAAGGTCGATCAGCTTACCTAAGTGAGATGGGCCAGCTAGTCATTATGTCAGTGATTCAGATTTTTCAATCACAAAAAAAGATTTTAAAATGCCTACGTAGTTGATAGACAATAAACATGAAAAGTTTCATATATAACAGACAGTAATTTTCAGTAGATTATCTTTCTTTTAACTTATGTATTTAATTAATATCAAAAGTATTTTGTTTAGATATTTGAGTTTTACTGCTTTTATGCTTCTTTTAGTTCTGAATATCTCAATCTTCTGTTAATGCCATGAACATGTAAATATCTTTATTAGAGACAGTGTAACTATTCCTAATGACCAACCAAGTAAACAATGCAAGAAAGACAAATTTTTCTTTCAGTCACATACTCAGAAATTAAATTATCATATTTGTTGAATACATAAACAAATTACATGGAAAATTAAACCCATGGATATTTTAGTGTGAGTCACTTAAATTTCACTGCAAATTTATCAATTCTCAACATATAGATATTTGATTTCAGACAATATGAGAGTAAAATGATTGATACTAAATATAAAAATGTTCTTGATTAAAGAATAACCTCAAACACGATCAACTGAAAGAACTAATCAAGTTAAAAATCAAATTCAACACATACCATGGATGATGTTGCTTCAGAGAAAAGTACTATTTCCAGAACTTGGAATGTATTTGAGACTATAAGATTCAGACCTGGAAGTTTAGAATTGTGCCAAAACTGTAATAGGTAGATTCCTTTGAAAAATACTAGTTTTCATTGCAGCACAATAAATAATTACTTATTTCATTCCTGATGGAACCTATTACACTGGATTTTGAAAACAAAGTTACTAGAATATTTCTGCTACAAATGGATTTGACTAAAAAATCATGATGTGTCAGTAATTTAATTTTTCTTTTAAATTTAGAAATTATTTAATACTTACAATAGTGTTCATATAACCATTATTAAGTTACATATTTATCTAACCATTAACTAAATTACATATACATAATATCCTCTTATTAAAGTAAGTTAAACGTGACATTCTACATTTCTTCTAAATGTATCATTGCATTTCAAAAAATAAGGATTTTTTAATAATCATAGAACAATTATCAATTTCAATGTGTTCATTTCATTTCAATTTTTACTGTTTCTTCTACATCATTCTATGTAGTTTCTCCTTTTTTATTACTTTTAATAAGAAATAACAATGCAACAGTTTCAAAACATGTTAACAGTACATTCCCAATAATTGACACAATACATATTGTTGTCCTTATAGCTGTTGTTTAGAGCATAGGATGCAGACATGATAATTTTTCTAATAATTATTGAGACAAAAATTTCTTCTTATTGAACTAAGAGAAAGTAGTAGCTTGACATGCTACAACTTTGTATATGCTTAGATTTCTATTTTTCTGTGTAAAAATGTGTAACTGCTTTTATCACATTCTATAGGGATTAATTAGAATATCAGTGATTTATGGAAAATACCGATTCAAAGTGAAGACATTTGGAAATGTTGAGTGATGTTGAGTACCTATGTTATAGAATAATAGCATCACTAAGTTTCTGTTCTGGAGGGTTAATACTAAGCTTACAGACTAAAAATTATAGAAAAAGAAGGGCTATAAGGATAGCCAATATTTTGGTGCTAGCCCTTTAAGGTCAGTGAGGACTCAGGACATAAGGGAACCTGTGCAGTAATTTAAACTTTTTACAAGAAGCCTTTCTATCCTTTTGTCTTTGTATGAATATTTTAAAGAAGGCATTATCAAAATTTTTTTAAAGAAGTTGAGACTTGATTCAGGATGTTAAAATAATCTCTTCCTCATGACACTTTTCATGACATTTATTACTTCCTTGTTTCTTAGACTATAAATAAAAGGGTTCAATAGAGGAACTACTAGAGTATAGAAAATAGCAACAGGTATAGCTTTATCTCCTTCATCAACAGAACTTGGTCTAGCGTACATGAACAGAAGAGAACCGTAGAAGATTGACACAGACAGAAAATGAGAAGCACAAGTCGATAAGCCTTTGCCTCTTCCTTGTTTCGATTTCATTCTGAATATAGTGAAAATTATGTGGAAGTAGGAAATTAAGACTATAGCAATAGTAAATATTTGAATGGAGCCTGCCAGGATAAATAATGTCATTTCATTGATATAGGGATCAACACAAGAGAGTCTATATAATGGAAGGACATCACAGAAAAAGTGGCTGATTTCATGAGATCTACAGAAAGTTAACCTAGACAAAAATCCTACTTCAACCATGGGGTGCAGGTTTCCTGCTACGTAGGCTCCTGTGATCATTTGAATGCAGAGTTTCTTTGACATCATGGTGTGATACTGCAGAGGGCTACATATGGCCACATAGCGATCATAGGCCATTGCTGCCAGAAGAAAGCAGTCTGCAGTTTCAGCAAGACAGAGAAAATAAAATTGTACCATGCACTCATAAAGGGAAATCTTTCTGTCCTGAGAAAAGAAGTTCTGTAACATCTTGGGAGTGATAGCACAGGAGCAGCAGGCATCCATCAGAGCCAGGTTTCCCAGAAAGATGTACATTGGTGTGTGAAGCCGAGGTTCCATGCAAATCAAGGCTACTAAACCTAGGTTCCCCACCATGGTGATGAGGTAGATGGCAGAGAACAGGATAAACAGAAGTATCTTCTCTTCTGGATGATCTGTGAATCCTATGAGGATGAATTCTGTGATTGAGGAGTGGTTGTCTTCAGTCATCTCTACCTTGCCTATTGAGTTAGGAATTATGAAGTCATAAGATTCTAACTGAGATAATATAATGAATATGCTTTGTTAGTTTCTTTTTACATACCTGCAGAAGTTTCTCCCTCAAGCATCCCATATGATCTTTAAAATGTAGCTATATATAGATAGGGTACGTTTATTTACCAAAAGTGTCAAAAACTATAACTTCAAGCTGTGACCCTCAAAATTTAATGTAATACTTGATAAATTCCAGGAAAAGCCTGAGTGTGGATAAAAGTTATCTTTTCAATCTATGCAAAAATACCATAGAAACATATACACTGATTTTTTTTATTTTAAAGAAAAAATAATAAAAGTTTCAAAACAGGTTAGCAGGAGCCATAAAAATTAATTCCCTGCATAATGTTTTCTTCAAACTATCTATTCATAGTACAAGATATAGGCATGACATTTTGTGTAAACAATACTTGAAAGAGAAAACAGCATCATATTTTATTTACTTTTCCTAAGCAATCTTTGTGTGATTTTTATTCTGACCCCTATAATAAATTTGAAATGAGTTATTCTATCATTTGTGTTTTTATTACTGAAAAGAAGTTCTGTACATTATTCTCTAGAATTGAATATTCCCTAAAATCGAGTTGAAAATTCATTATATTTATGTCATTGAGACTGTTCAAAGACAGCTAAGGGTCAAGGATGAAGGAAGCCACTCATCTTTAAAGAAAATTATCTGGACCTAAGAAATATTTTCACAGTTATTCTCTGTCTCCTTACTTTCCTCAGTGTCACACCCATTTTCACAAACACTAACTGTGGCCATTCTAGTATTTACATTGCTCTTCTCTACATAACTAACTCATCCCTCTGTCATAGTTTATACAGACTGCTTCTTCAAAAAGTCTTAACTGAATATTCTAGACCACAATGATTTAATTTACTGAATTGTGGGCATGTCTTATTAACCAAGATGCTCTATAATTTCTTGACTATAAACTACATTGCTTTATTTTTTCACATTTATTGAAGTATTATCTTTATAAGATTTTTTTTTTCGGTACTAGGGATTGAACTCAGGACCCTTCACTTGCAGGCAAGTGTTTATTCTACTGAACTAACTCCTCAGACCTCTTTACTAAGAATTTTGAGATGGGTTGTTACATACCTCTGTTGAAAGGATTTTTAAAGTGTTAGTCAGAGAGAGCAGAATTAATTTCAACCCTAACTCTACACCAACGACCTGGAATGGGTTGCCTTCTTCTCAAGATAGCGATGATCCTTATAAACTTCTTTGCCTTTACCTATTTAGACTGTTAACTTTGAAAGATAATGTGCAGAAAAAGTGTTTAAAATAATCATAAGGAAAATGTATTGTTCCTTTACCCAAATAGATTATTTTCTACTATTTTTCTGTCTCTAAAATTGTAAATGTTTTTCAAAAGTATGCCATAGTAGATAAAAAGTTAGTAAAATTAAGGTGAGAAATATGTCCCAGTTTTAAGTGTTTACAAAGAAGAAAATACTATAAGTTTTAAAGGAATTTTTGAAATCAGATTTTATTTTAAAAGAATTTATTTCTGCCTATTACTTAGTGATCCACTGGCACATAGGAAGTGACTTATCTATCCTTATAAATTCTGTGGTCAAAATAAGTTTGGATTTAGATAACTAAAACCTCAAAAATGTGAAGAATTTTTTTGATGCAAAGATGAAATACAAGATGTGTAGTTAGCTAAATTTTGATTCAGTGTTAATGTAAATGCCCGATTTACTTAAGACAATATATTGTGGTCTTACCTGTGTGTTTTGAAATTGTATCTTGCAATCAGACAGTCAGATGAATCTTAATATTGCCCATTATTCTAGTTCCCCACGTCATTCAATTTTGTGAATAGCTAGAAAGATAAGAACGGAGTTAAAATTCAAGAACAATGAATAATTCAAGGAAGTAAAGATATGATATTTGGTAAAATTAAAAATAAGGTTAAATTACAACGTTAGATTTTACTTAGAAAAGCTTTTTAGATGTACATTGTTTTCTTAATGGAAAAGTATCAGTGTGTGTGTGTGTGTGTGTGTGTGTGTGTGTGTGTGTGTGAGAGAGAGAGAGAGAGAGAGAGTATGTGTCTGTGTGCACGTGTGTGAGTTTGGCCTTCTAAAGCATTTGCAGATAAGTGAATGGGAGTTTCTGAGTTTATCTGTTTGTCTCTGTTAATGATTAATTTCCTTATATTTCAAAGTTAAAGTTTTCCATCATATCCCAAAGGGATTTTCTCACATCAACATCAGTGTAGTTCTATAGCAATGCTCAGTTCTACGAACGTATAAACCACTCAAAAGTAATTAAAAATGTCCTGCGAGACAATGAGGTTATAGCAAATGACCTTGACCAGAGTCCGGTGATCATATACATATCTGATATTTCAACATATCTGACATTGTTACAGCCATTTCTTTCATCGGTTGGATATTATATTTCTAACACTATGAATAATGCTTGCAACCCATTTTGCTCAATATTTGTTGAATGAATTTAAAAACATGTTTCATCTCTGTTCAAGAATTCAGAACAGAGCTTCATTATTATGCCCATATTTTGCAATTCCAGATACTCCAGTTTGTTTGCTTCTTATTCTCGGGATTTTTACATGTTCTTGGAAAACATGGCCATGTATCACACTTTAATGACTCTTGTACACTTTCTTCAGTGAAATTAGCAGTGTTTTCTTCACAAAAAAACTTACACTTTCATCTCAATCCTACTCATGTTTGAATTCAAACATGAAACTCTCTGTTAGAAGTCCTCTAGTTATTTGTAACCAGGTTTGTGTTCCTATTCTTGATGTAAATGACATATATTTGCCTTTATAATATAGTCTCCACTTAATTAATTGCACAATTCTTTAATTTATAATTTAAATGTATAATTATTTCTCAAATCACTTCAAATTAAGGATCAGTTAGTATCTTTTTTGACTCTTTGTAGCAAACTGAGCTTAATCTATTATTGGTGTGTATTTCTTCAACTGCTAAACCACAAATGGGACACAAAAAATTACAACAGGCAAAGGACCTATGTAGTATAATCAGAATGGGGATAAGAATATTTTAGATTTTATAAATTGTTCTTAACAAGAAGCTCGAGAAGAAAAACTTCAAAGAATGGTGACCTATAAAAAGAAGCTTTATCAGTAAAAGTGTCTTTCTAGGTGAACTTCACATTAATCCCCAAAGCAAATTACCCAACCAAAAACAGGGCAACATAACTGAATAGACAATTTTTAGGAAAATAAGTAAAAAGTGGCCAATAACTACACAAAAAATGTTCAACACGATTAAGTCAGCATTAGGGAAATACTGGTTAAAACTAGTCTGTGATTCCATCTTGCCTCAGTCAAAATGGTTGTTGCGATTGTTAGTTCTGAAGTGCCAATTTAACTGCATTAAAAATGACTGACGTATTAGCAAAGAACAAATCTGAATATAACTATCATGTGTTTCTATAGATGAATGGTGTATATGTCACCCAACTGAGGGGTGAAGAGCTAACCAGGTTGTGAAGGGCACCATCCAGTAGCCTTGTGTCCTGGATGGAATGAAATGGAAAAAATAAGAAGTTATCTTTTATTGGAAAGCTACTTTCTGCCTGAGTGGGATAGTCCTGTTTTATACTCACCTGTGGACACTAGACTCCAATTTCTTTAGCCTTTTAATGTAAACTTCTACCAATAATTCTGCAGAGAACATTGAGGCCTTTGATCCAAGACCCACATGGTTCCATGGCTTCCATCCACTCAGGTTGTACCTTCTGGCTCAACAAAATGCAGATTGCTTTGTAGACTGACACAGAACTGATTCTAAGAGATTCTTCTGCACTTATTTTACCCATATTTTACTTTATGAATTTTGTTTCTCTACAGAGCTCAAACCAATATAGATTTTGGTACCAAGAGTGATTCCAAAGACGCAAATTACAGGAATGAATTTTTCTAATATTTTTAGTAGTTCTTGGAGTTAATCTCTACTTATATGAGCTGTAAAGTTGCCATGGTCTGTACTTCCAGTAATGCACATAGTATTGATGTCGATGGTGTGAGCTCAATACATAACATAGACACATTTGATGCTCTCAACTTTCCACTTGTGAGATGCAAGGACTTTAGTGACATTATACACAGTACTTTTAAATATTTTAGGGTATCTGAACATTATGATGTCAGCCAGTTATTCCTAGCATCTATAGATACATTAATAAAAGAAATGAACAACTTCATTTATTCAATATTCCAGATCCAGGTAGTGTGAAATTATGTGTCAGAGTTGAAAGGACCGAGAAGACCCAATGAAGGTGAGTCAGAGGACTCACTGAGATTCTGTCCTCAGTGAGCAAAGAACCTCTGAAACAAGGAAGCTTTATTCAGGATCTTCAGCGTGATCTCATGCACAGTCACCTCAGCAAAGGAGAACCATGTGCTCAAGCATGAACATAACCACAGTCTCATTAAAGTAAAGGAGGACCACATGCTTAGTCACGAACATGACCAAGATCTCCATCAACTTCCATCCTTCTCCCATCCTAGAGTTCGTTCAGGGGTCAACCAATGGCATTCCAAGAAGAGAGGGTGAAAGCAACAACTAGAGAACCCATAGGTGAAGCTGCCCTACCACAGCTGCCTCTGGCCCCATCTATCACACTCTGCTTTTTGACATGCTCATCAGGCTACAAGGTAAACATAAACAACCTAGTCTTCTGAAGGTTTCCTGAAAGAGAGTGCGTGTTCTCTACCAATAGTCTGAAGTTGCTGGAGAACAAAACCCAAGCCCTCATCACATGATTTGCCAAATTGTAGTGCAAGTTTAAGTCTCAGCTTTGAATGGCATCTGCAATTAAAGTGAAAGTACTAATAAGAAAAACATGGAATTTCACATATTATCACGGAATCTTCATTGAGGCTGAGTAAATTGATCTCCTAGACTTCAGTAAGAGTATTTGATTAGAGGAAGAAATTTTTCCACTATCAATGGTGGACACATCTTAACTGCCAACTCCTATAGTGTAACTTTTTCTACCTTGCCTGAAGAATCTAATCTTATATATCCTGGAGGATCAGTAATTATTTTCTGTGGTAAAATTAGCAATGAAAATAATGCCAAAGCTCCTGAACACCTACCTTCACAACACACCTTTTCCTCTAGGCCAATATCAGGACTCAAATTCTAAGATTGGTGAAGTTTTCAGGTTATTTTAAAATGTATTTCCTATGCTTTCTTTCCTTTTCTTCTGGAATATCCATTACACTTGTATTTACTTACTTGGTATTTTCTTATAGGAATCCTTGAATTTCTTCATTATGTCTTTTACTTGATTGGTATTTTAAATGATCCATATTACAATTCAAAAATGTTCTTCTGTTTGATAGAGTCAACATATTTTACAAATCTTACTTATGGGGATTTCTTGCTCCAAAATTCCTGTTTGGTTCTTGATTATTTCTAACATTTTTCTAAGCTTCTCAATTAAATTTCAAATTACTTTCTTAAAGTTTTTGAATTATCAAAGTTTTATAAAAATCACTTGTAAATTATTTTATTAATTAATTGATTTTATTTTCCTTGGAGTTTGTTGCTAGAGTGTTAGGTTTCTGTGAAGACCTAATGTTACTCTGTTTTAAATTTATTTGTATCTCTTGGGGAAAAAAAAAAAAAGAAAACACCTAATATCTACAGTGTAAAGAGGAGCCATTCTTTTTGGGTCGCTGTTTCAATAGATTCCATCAATGTTTCTGAAGCTGAGACAGGGTGGTAAACAAAAGATGTTCACTTTATTGTGAAGTAGAGAGAAGACTGCAGTACCAGGGACAATATGCCTGTTTTGATGATGCTCCTAGTGACCTGCATTTTCAGATTGGACCCCACCTATAAACAGGGCAGTCATCTATGAACTCAACAAGGGAAAGCTACAGAAGAATATGGCTGCTTCATGATCCAAACACTTTCCTGAAGTTTCACCCATCTAAGAGTTTGAGGGACATTTTGCATCTAAACTGTAACACATTTCAATACTGTTATATAGAGAAAATTAGTTGACGCTACTGGCTTTTTTTTTTTTCTTTTTTTTTTTTTTTTTTTTTTTTTTTTTTTTTTTTTTTTTTGTCTTTTTGAGACAGGGTCTCGCTATGCAGTTGAGGCTGGCTTTGAGCTCACTTTTGTAGCCCAGGCTGGTCTCGAACCCACACCAATCCTCCTGCCTCAGCCTTCCGAGTGCTGGGATTACAGGCGTGAGCCATCTACTGGCTATTGAGGTAAATTACTTTTCCTTAGTCATGTGTCCCTAGGATAATATTTAGTTTTGTTTCATTACCAATATATCTGATATGAAATACCATACCCAAACAAGAACTAGCTTTGACTGTTAAAGTTTGGATATGACCCAAGAGAAAAATTCAGTTTGATGATACTAGATGAAATCAGAGTCTGAGTCACTTTCAAGGGCAGATTTGCTATCCCTGCTCATGTCTTGATTGCACTAATATTATCCTTTCTAATTGTTCCCGGGATGGCTCAATCTTGTTTCTCAGTCTCGTAATTTTCTGTTCATAAAGTGAAACTCTTATCCGACGATCATTTGGTATCCCAAATTCAGTAGCTCGGGCTCTAGCAAGGCTCAGAACATATAAAGGAATTATTTTGGAATATTTTATAAATCAATGATAGAAGCCCAGAAGGCCTTGCTTCAAAACCAACTCATTCAGTTATGGGAATGATTATTGAGTGTAAATCTCTCCCAAAGCTAATATATGTGATCTAAAATATTAAGGTTTGTTGCTGGATGATCACATCATTAATTTGTTGCAATCTAATGTGTCATTTACCTAAGGTTCCAACCCAGTAAAAGGAAATCTTCCCATAGGAAAACAAACTGATTACCCATTTCTATCATGGAGAAATAGGAGCATTCCAAGGTAAGAATATTTATATTCAGTGGGCAGATAAATGGCATGGATAGTGCCAAGGATGAAACAGAATTAAAAGTCGCAGATAATAAGCTCATAGAAAGATGTTTATGGATGGATAAAATGTTGAGATTTTTGCATTATTTTTAGAGAGGATATCTACTTTGGAGAAGACACTAAACAATCAAATCAGTACAATTACTCAGCTTGTTGATATCATGCAGCTTTCGTTATCTCCCTCCCCATGACTAGCACAATGGGCAAAGAAGCAAAATATCTGCATGATCAGAGCCTCATTCCCTACACAAATATGGCTATAATGAAATGTGTAACAAGATTAATGAAAAAGGCTTATATTTGTATGCATGGCTGGTTTGTTTTCTTACTAATTGAAAGAAATAAAAAAAATATATAGTCCAGAAACCAGTGAAAGTCTTTACTCATGTGACTTCTTCAGGAAAGTGTTTTGAGTTCTGAAATTTGACTGGCACAGTGTTATCCTTGATTTCTCATATCAGAGAGGGAGAAATCCATCGGAAACTGCTGTAATCACAAAGCAAACATTCATGAACAAACTTGAACCGTTGAGATAGAGTTCCTGCCAGTCAAATAATAATTACTATAATTTTCTGTAGGCAAGAAAGTGTTTTGAATGTTGGAGCTTATAATGGTTACTTAACTCAATCATTTTATAGCGTGCTAGAAAAATAATTCTTTGTTCTGAAAAACAGAATATTTTGTTTTGTATAGACTGTTTTTCTATGTGAAAAACTCAGGAATATTTTTTGCACTGAAAAAGTAAAGTTATAAATACAAAATAGAGAAACAAAGAATGAAGTAGATAATGACAAAATAGGTACAAAAACAAAAAGCAAAGGGAAGAGGGCAGAAAAGAAAAGGAAAGCAATATTTAAAAAAAAGAAAAAAAGAAAAGGCCAGATAGGGAAGGTGGAAAGAAAATGAATCCATCATTATCTAGAAAACAACAAATATTAAAATTTCCAAACCAAGCTCATTCCTATATTTAAGATAGCCTGAGATAAAATCTCCTGGAAGTCTTCTGACAGACAACAATTGAAAGGGTGTCAGAATAACACACAATTTCTCAAGTGTAATGCAGTTTGCTGGAATCTGAGGAAGATGATTTGAGAGTTCAGCCAAATAATTATTTCAAATCTAGAATTCTAGAAAAGCCAAGTTATAAATCATGTGTGGAAAAAAAGGTTTCAAAATGTCAGTCAAGATTTCTTAGCAATAGAAAAGATAGAACATTAAGAGGAAGACTTAGAAATAGAATATCTAACTTAGGAAATCACCAAAGGGAATTCTTAGAAGGACAGCAGAGATTTGAACCAAGCCATAACGTTAAATGAAATAAATTCACACAGAAGTTTAAATATTGCATAGTTTATCATATATCAGAAACTCAAAATATAAATTGAGCAAATACAGGCTAGATAATAAGATGTAGGGAGATAATTTTCAAACAGGGATGATGGGAAGGGGAGGGAAGGAAAGGAAAAATGGTTTTTAAAACAGGATCATAGAAAAAATGGAGAGCTTTTTTCAAGTGAGAAAGGAACTGAGAGGTGTAGAAGGGGAGAGGGACAAAAGAATTATGAAATATTATGTACATGTACAAAGTCCCCAAAATAAATATAATTAATATGTACTTCAAATGTGTATAATAAAAACACATCAGTGAAAAAAATACTGACTTGACTGCAGAAAAAAGGCAAAGTACATGAAGAAAAATGCCTCTGGTTTAAAATAAAAACACAAACTTTCTTAATATGCTTACATTTTTTTTTCTTTTTTTGTCTCTTTGACAGGGATTCACTACACAGCTCAGGATCATCTTGAGCTCACTTTGTAATCTTCCTGCCTCAGCTTCCCAAGTGCTAGGATTACAAGTGTGCACCAACACACTAAGCATTATTTTAAAAGAAGATGTGTGATAGACACAGAACAGATCCAACTAAACAATCAATGCAATAAAGTTTATATTAGCTTTAGAGGTAAAACTATGAAATAAAGATTGGCTCAACCTTGAAAAGTATTTGTCCCAGTAAAAATTAATTGTCAAGTTATCCAAAAGTGTGTTACATATCAAGGAGAAGGATGTGAAGTGATGTTAAATTAATCTACAATTTAATTAATATTATTTGCCATATTTAAAATTGATTAATATGTCTATGGATAATTGTAAGAAATATGATTATAAGAAATAGGTGAAAAAGATAGGTAGCTATTACAATTGAAATGAATAGTTCATGAAGGGCAAGAAATCAGTTTCAGAATATATCTTTTACTACTATTTTTAAAATGGATTTATGACTACAAACTTCAAATGAAATAATGAAATAAAAAGATGGGGGTTGAAAAGATAGCACAGTGCCAAATGTCTCCAACTCAGTCTCTCTAGGACAAGGTACTGACAGTCCAGGAAAATGCAGCCCAGAGAAGAACCAAAGGGCATGCAGGACACACAGGAACCATGAGGGAACTGGCAGAGAAGAAAAGAGAATTCACTGCTGCAAAAGAAATAGTTCACAGCGGACCTCAGACCTCACGGCAGGGCTGCAGAAGCTCAAAAGCCAACCTGGTGCACAGGGGAGGCCTTAAAAGCCATTTTGCTCCTCATGCAAAGACTGAGGGCTGCACTGGACTGGAAAGGCCTCATACAGGTGAGGCAGCAGTGAGAATATGAGACACAGTTCCTGAGAAGCCTCCCTCCCCAACTCCCAAGTGGTGGGCGAGTGAACTAGAGTGGCCACCAGCCTACGGTCATACAGAGGGGTACAGATGGAAGGGTGGATGGATCAGTGTTTTATTTCAAAGGGCCCAGAACTCAAAGCAATAACAGAATATCCCAGGGCTGCTTCACTCACAGTGTCCCAGAGTAGAACGAGTGCAGGGAACAGTAGACAGCTGGCAGTTGGACAGCACACTGGAAGGGATTACACTGTGAAACAGGAACTGGGGTCATCCAGACTCCGTTCTAGCAACTGCAAAAAACCACTCTCACCCCTCATGGATTCCTCTCATGGATTCGCTGCTCAATTCTTCATCCTTTTTAGAGAAGATGTCAGTAATCTGATGCCATTACTGCTCAAGTTCTTTAATTAAGCTAAGGGGGAAGAAATATTCCCAAAGTCATGCTTGCAAGTATGCATATCACCCTACCACCAAAACCAGAGAAGGACCCAAGCAAGAAAGAGAACTGCAGGCCAAACTCCCTAATGAACATAGAAGGAAATCATAGCAAGAGCAGAGAAGAAGTTGTCAGACACCAAACATAGGTCCCAGGGTCATGTTCATGCACCTTCCTCCTTCCAACTAGGCCCCCCTCATTCAGCTATAAACTCATCGAAAACTTAATCAATTGATGAAATCAGTGTTCTAACAATGTGATTACCCCTTCAAGAGCCTCTTAAGCCAGCTACATAGATCATCAAGATTAACAGATTTATTTGTGTAAGCCTGAGATCCCTACATTCTGAGTATTGAGGCAGAGTGAAAGAAGTTAAGGTATAGCCTGGGCAGCTTAGGAACTCAGCAGGACCCTGCCTCAAAACAAACCAAGAAGTTCCCAAGATGTTGTTTAGTGTGAAGGTCTTGGGGTCAAGTCCTAACAGGAGGAGAAGAAAGATCTATTGGTTCCTGTCAAACAAAAGTGAACATCAAAGTTTCTATAACAAAAGTTCAGGAGAAAAATGAGGAGGAGGTAGAAGAGAAGGTAAATAGGACAATGCAAAATATAGTGGACTTCAGATTAAAAACAAAATTATAGACAAGACATTTTTAAATGATCATGTGAAACTCATGACAATAGCATTTTAAATTAAAGTATTTGTAGATAATGAGTGTCATATACAAGTATTAAAATAACACCAACACAAATTATTTGCCATAAAAATTGTACATTTTAATGTATTTTCTTTTTAAACATCAGTAGAAATAAATGTGGGTGGAATATTACAAGCTGTGAAATAAATACAGAATTCTTAGTAATAAAAACTCATCACTAATAATAATTTGGTATATGTCATTATAGAAATTATACGTATTTTAATATTTTATTAAATTCTTTACATGCAAGCAGTCTGTTTAATATTCTGTAATATGTAGCCTACTTGATGTCTTCAAAACAAAAATATTAATAATACTTTGAATAAAAGTAAAATTTACCAATTTAGTATATTCGTTGTTAGTCTAGAAAATTAAATTTATTCAGCTCATTCTCTTCTTTTTCTAATGGGTGGAATCTTAAATTAACAATAATCTTAACAGTAACTTGAAACCTTAGTGCATTATAGATTACTGCAATTAGTTTCATTCTAATATTTCTCTCTCAGCTAACCCACATTGATCTGCCAGACAAACTTTCCAGTAAATGAGATTATCATTTCACTTCTCTGCTCGGGAATGTTAAGTGTTTTAAACAAGCAATCTAGGACCAGATAAAAATCCTTGTAGTAGTTGGAAAATAATACACAAAGACACTTTTCACATTTAAAAATTCAAAATTTTAAGTTATGTTGACTTATTGAGGCTTAAACCTTCACAGAATTCTGTAAATATAATGACAGATAGTACAAGCAATTACCATTTAGTTTTCATTAACTTGCTCTGCTTGTATAATTTGGATTAAGATTTATCAGTTTTGAATTTCTGTTCAAATATGTTTTAATAAGCATAACCTATTAGTTTTAAGGTGAATGCTATTTGTAAAATCACAGTGTTCTTTTTCTATGTCCATTTACTTTAAAATAATTTTAATAGCTGAAATCAATTTGCTATAGATGGAATATATTTAAGAATATTATAAGCCCTCATGAATTTCTGAAGAACATTTATTACCTCTTTATTTCTCAGGCTATATATAAAAGGATTTAATAATGGAATCACTATTGTATAAAATACTGCCACTGGTATATCTTTATCATTGTTTTCAAATGGTTGAATATACATGAGAAGACAAATATAGAATATTGAGACAGAGAGAAAGTGGGATGCACAGGTAGAGAATGCTTTGCCTCTACCTTCCTTCGATTTCATTTGGAAAACTGCACAAAGAATGCAAAGATAAGAAATCAAGACAGTGGCAATAGTAGTTACCTGAATTGGTGCTGAAAAAATATATAGCATTAGTTCATTAATAAAAGGACTTGTACAGGAGAGTCTAAACATTGGGAGAATGTCACAAAAAAAGTGATCAATTTGATTAGACTTGCAAAAAGTTAACCTTAATAGGAATCCAGTGTGAATCATAGAATGAAGATTGCTAGCTATGAAGGTCCCAATCGTCATGTGAATGCAGAGTTTCTTTGACATCATGGTGTGGTACAGCAGAGGGCTACATATGGCCACATAGCGATCATAGGCCATTGCTGCCAGAAGAAAGCAGTCTGCAGTTTCTGCAAGACAGAGAAAATAAAACTGTGCCATGCACTCATAGAGGGAAATTCTTCTGTCCCGAGAAAAGAAGTTCTGTAACATCTTGGGAGTGATAGCACAGGAGCAGCAGGCGTCCATCAGAGCCAGGTTTCCCAGAAAGATGTACATTGGTGTGTGAAGCTGACGTTCCATGTAAATCAAGGCCACTAAACCTAGGTTCCCCACCATGGTGATGAGATAGATGGCAGAGAACAGGATAAACAGAAGTATCTTCTCTTCTGGATGATCTGTGAATCCTATGAGGATGAATTCTGTCATCAAGGAGTGATTTGCCTGAGCCATTTTTCACCTCCTAGCTGAGATGTAAATTGCAAAATCATTAAGATTATGAGAACTTTCTTTTTACAATGCTGGGATTGAACTCAGGACATTGTGCTTGCCAGGCAGGTTTTTATTTCCCTAAGGTATATCCCTGACTCTAATTATCCCATGTATAAAATTCTCTAAGTCAAATCATCCCTTCTCACCTAGTGTTCCTTTAAATTTTCAGAGTAACAGTAGATTAATTCATCATGGAAAAGAAATGCATCATGGAATTTTCACACAATATACTCCCTATACATAGATCTTCAAATTCTGTGTGAATGTCAAGTGAAGAAAAGCTTTTTCTCTATGAATTATTCTATGCCCCTCAATAAACTTTTGACCAGTGTATGTAATTTGATGTTACCTTTTATTAAAAAAAGTTAAGGTATTTTTATCTCCACAAAACAATCAGCAAGTGCTACACATTATCCTATAGGATTTATATCATGCTTTTTAAAAGTATTGTTCTTGGCACAGTTTTGAAATAACTATTTGTTAAAAAACTGAATGACAATGAAATTTTTGACACTGAACAACAATCAGTTGTTGAAAACCGAACAGATTTATTTGGAAGATAAATTTTTAGGGGTTGGATGCATATTCCAAGAGCCTGCCTGACAAGCACGAAGACCTGAGTTGATTCCTGATATCACATGCCATGTGTGCCCCAAACCAAGGCACGGTGGCAAACCCTTGTAATCCCAGTGCTGGGGAAGCTGAGACGGAGAATCACTACAAGTCTGAACTGCAATCACTACGAGAGAGAGAGACAGAGAGAGAGAGAGAGAGAGAGAGAGAGAGAGACAGAGACAGAGACAGAGACAGAGACAGAGACAGACAGAGACAGACAGAGAGACAGAGAGAATGAATTTAAAACTGAACAACCGTGAACATGAGAAATTTTCTACGCTTTGCTAACCTTTTCCAAATGAAATCATTAGGGGGTTTTTATTTTCATTTTTAATTTTTTGTGAGACTGGGGATTGAACTCAGGGTCTTGAGCTTACCAGGAAAGTGCTTATTCTACTGAACTATCTCCCCATCCTTTTCAAAGACTATTTTAAAGAGAGATCTATTTTTCTCTTAAGATTGAAGAAAAATATAGGACATCTTTGTATTTTCTCAATAAGTTTAATAAAATTATTTTATATTCAGCTTAACATATTTTGGTTTGCATTGCTGTCTTATCTGACAAATTTCATATACATGTATATATATGAAATTTCATATATATATATATATATATATATATATATATACACACACATATTAGAGCGTTTCACTATGCAGATTAGACTCATAGTTATCCTCCCTTTTTCAGCCTCCCCTGCACTCAGATAACAAGTGTACACCACTATGCTGAATTCTATGGTTGGCTGAGCCCACCTAGGGGGATGGCATTGGCCTGGTATATGGCACCAGGGATGGACTGTGGTCCCTGTGCTTTCCTAAGCTTGCCTAAGCAGGTGCTTTAGTTTGTTGAGCTATCTCTTTGGCCCTATCCTGATATTTTGTCTGCAGTTTTTAAGTGTCCTTTACCTCACAGTATGATACTTTGTGATGAAGTATCCACGTACAGCATGAAACCTTTTTTTCTTTTATGACAAATACCTATCTTATATTTTCTGAAAAATCTTCTGTAGAAACCCTTGTTTTCTCCTTGTTTAAGTCTCACAGAGGTTTTTCATTCATGTATTTATATTTACAAACTTATCTACTCACAATCTGTCACACATGTATTGTAGTTCAGTAAACACCCAAATTTACTACATAGTTACGATAGTCTTGAAAATATACTTTACATAAAGAAAACTATACAGTGTAAAGCTAATAAAATAATATTTATCTTCCAGAAATTGGTAAAAGTCATTGGTTTTAGGATACTTCAGACTGACAATTTTTGAGAAAATCCTGCAATAGTTATTCATAGTGCAATGTTGTTTTTTTTTAATTTTTATTTTATTTATTATTTTTTTTCTTGTTTCAGAACCTTTGTTTATTCACTCATCTTTTATGGCCCGCTCAGCCCGCCCCAAGGGCAGGGCTGGCACAGCATGTGGTGCCGGGGATCGAACCGTGGTCCCTGAAGCTGCCCAAGCTTCCCCAAGCAGGCGCTTTAGACCACTGAGCCATCCCGCCGGGCCCCCATAGTGCAATGTTTTAAAAACATATTTTTGCATTACTATTTCTTATTCTTATTTTACTGGACAATACATTGCTTGTTTGTGTTCTATCTGCTATATTAGGGTGAGATTTTTCTGCACTTTTTATCATTAAAATCTTATAATCAAGTCAATAAATTTCTTTTCATATTACATACCTGCAGTTGTTTTAAAATATTCCTCAGAATTATGATACTTTCATAAATATTGGTAAAATATAAAAATACATTTTTTGAATTATTTTAACAACATTTAGGCCAGGCATGGTGAAGCACACCTGTAATCCCAGAACTTGGGAGGCTGAGGCAGGAGGATCAGTGTGAGTTTGAGACCAGCCTAGGCTACAAAAGTGAGCTCAATATTAGCCTACAGTGCATAGCAAGACCCTGTCTCAAAAAAAAAAAAAAAAAAAAAAAAGGTAAATCAGCTGAAAATACTTAACAAATTCTTATAAAATGGGCTTGTTTATCAGTATTATGTCCTTTAAAAATTATTTTCTTAAAAGACATTATATAAAGCTCTCTTCCCCATTCCAAAATATAATCATTTATGTAATCACAAATCAATTTCACTATACATTTCACAAATATTTCACACTTTTCATGAACCTACTTGCAGAGTTGTGATAAAAATGTGGTGTTTTTGAACTAAGGCTCAACAAATCAATAAACTTACTGTGTATTGCTATTCCTTTTCATAGTGTCCTCAGTTTAGAGACAAACTAAAAATAAAATATGAACACAATGGAAATATAAAGTATTTACAGAAACATATACTCCTGTTTATGTACATCATAAGTGAATTTGAAAACCACCATCATACTTTGAATTCATAGTTAACAAGTTTTTATAGTCTGATTGATCATGTGACTTTTTAAAATGGAGATTAATAATAAATTTTTTTCTTTAAAACATTGGGGAATAAATTATGAAACTTTCAGATATTCTATTTATAGGTCCGTAACAATAATTATGCAGATAAACTGAGAAAAAAATAATTTTTAATTCATTTCTACAGGGATTTGCTTGGCACTGACATTAGAGTTCATCTGCAGAGACTCTTGATGTGAGAGGTGACGTTCCCACAGCACCAGTAAACCAACAGCATTCATTAAAGAGGGATGCATGTTGAGATTTTAAAGTTAAATGACCATTGCTGATATCAGCTTAAAGATGATCTTGATTTTTCATCTCTTTCCCTCTCTCTCTCTCTCTCTCTCTCTCTTCTCTCTCTCTTCTCTCTCTCTCTTCTCTCTCTCTCTTTCTCTCTCTCTCTCTCTCTCTCTCTCTCTCTCTCTCTCTCTCTCTCTCCTCTCTCCATATTACCTATTTAAAAATCTATAGTGGATAAATTGGAAGTTACGGAAGGGCTGGAGAGATAGGGCACTGGCATAGGCACCTAGCTAGTAAGCACATGGTGCTGAGTTCAATCCCCATACCAGAAAAAATAATAAATATAAAATGGAAGTTAAGCAGAGTGTGTAAAAGAGATTTAGGTGTACAAAGAGGTACAAACTGTGGTGTGGCCAGGAGAAATGTGTTTCTTTTGTTACCTAAAACGAATGGTACAAAAGCTTATATATTTATGTTCTAAAAATCTCTAAAATTCTGTTTTTTTAGTTTCACTTATTTGTGATATGATGACTGAATAAAAATATATTTATTATGCCAATTTTGTAGATATTTAATATGTGCAACCCCATGAACTTGCAGATAATGTACATCCTTGAGGCTATGACTATAATTAGTGTCATAGCCATAAGGAATTTTTTCTTTTGTGGGCAAGCTGAGGATTTAACCCAGAGCTTTATGATGCTGGACAAGGACACTAGCACCAAGCTATGCCCAAGAATAAGGTTAATTTTCAATTGGCCTCCTAGCTCTGTTCTTTCTGTAGTACAGTTATAGTTTTGGGTCCTAAAAGTTTTTGGCTCCTCCTTATTCTTCAGACCAACTCTTTGTCCTTTAT
This sequence comes from Myocastor coypus, assembly GCA_004027025.1. Taxonomy (NCBI): domain Eukaryota; kingdom Metazoa; phylum Chordata; class Mammalia; order Rodentia; family Myocastoridae; genus Myocastor; species Myocastor coypus. The sequence goes on from PVJA010005964.1 coordinate 55,470, forward strand.
CTTGATATTGCAAGGTCTAGGTTTATATCATGTATGATTTTTTCCCTACCTCTCACATTTAAGAATCCACCTCCAGAGACATTCCCATCAATTCTCTATTTCTTCATGCATTACACATCAATGTTGTTTAATAAGAGTTTCCTTCTCAGGTTAAATGATTTCTTTTCTTATTATTATTATGGTAGGGTCAGCCTGCCCTGGGGGTGGGGCTCACACAGCATGTGATGCCAGGGGTTGAACCGCAGTCCCTGCAGTTGCCTAAGCTTGCCACAGCAGGTGTTTTAGACCACTGAGCCATTTTGCCCAACAGAATGCTATTGAATTTTATATGAAGCTTGATTACCAACATGAAAATGTACTCAAATTGTTAATCTTCAAACTAACTGTAATCATTGATGTTAAAAAAAAAGGTGTTCGGTTTCATTTATATATTCAGCTAGCAGTTCGTCATCGGAAAGCCTTGTTTATTCTCATATGCTTTGATTTACTTTTTGGCTGTACACAGGGCATTTTTCTCATAGTTTCATGAAGCTCCTCAGTGAATGCTAATTGTATTGGTTGTACAAATTTCAGTAAAATTAAATTTAAAATTTATAGAGCAATTAATCAGACAAGCCATTGGCCTTGCATTGAGTTAGAAGCCAACTATGTGAGTGAAGATGAGCAAGAAGCTACATAGACAGATAAGAAATAATCCTTCCTCAAAGAGTTTCTAATCTCAGTAGTATGGTCAATGGTGCTGTAAAAGTACATAGAGAGCAGATCCAGAAGAGCTAAATATTGAAAAGAGAATTGCAAACTGGGCCAAATGAAATAAGCAAGACCTAGTAAGACAGATTATCACTCATGTGGAATCTAAATAATTAAATCTCCCAAAAGTTGTGAATAAAATTGTTATCAGAAATCAGGGAGAACAGGGTTTGGGTGGGGGCTGTTGAGAAATAGGCAGTGAGTTACAGTTAAATAGAGCAAGGATTAATTCTAGATAGCTGTAACATACTGCACATTTCAAGGAACTAGATGAATGTTTCAGAACTTTTCACCATACTGACATGATATTTAAAGCAAAATATTTTAAACCAATTGAGACATCAGCAATTTATTCGTGTGTTGAAACATGACATGGGGATGATACAGTGAAACAAATGTAACTCCCAGCCTGCTAGATGAGTGATGCGCTGAGATTGGGTTCTACAAATTGTAAGACTGAATTCTAAAAAGAACGACACATATTTTTAGACCCAGAATTTTTTATTGGTAGAGATGGCTTCTCAGAGACAGGACTCATTATGTCTGAATTTTGTTTTCCAATGAGCCTCTTCTTCACAGTGCCATAAAGAAAAACTAGAATATAGTTATACTGTGGGTTATAACTGTGATCAATAAATAAAAACTCAAATGTACCTGCTTAGATAATATGGATCCAATAGAGAAGCAGGCCATGTAACAAGAGTATGGGTAAAGAACAAAGTTCTTCTTTTGGAAGAGATGGATTGGGGGTCTTGGTCACCCACCAGAATGAGTGATGTCTACTTAGACTTCATTGGACAAGATGATACCAATTGTTTCATCTTGTGAGGGGATTTGTAGGCCTGGTCACTTGGTCTTTATCTTGAGGCTAAGTCTCTGACAAATGCATCTCTGGCCACAGTTGTGTTATCCTCCACACTAGTGCTGTCTGTTCTACCTAAACTTAACTGTCTGTAATAACAGCCCTCCATTAATATACAATGTGTATGTTCTGTGTATCAATTTAAATAAACTTAAAAACTAAAATTCAATGCTATTTTGTTTATAGATACAATTATGGGCAAGATATTTGTAAATGCAAAGAAGGATTTAACTTAGATTCTAAGAGAAGGCATTAACAAAATATGCTATTATTGTTAAAGGATAAATTAAATTACAACATCTCAAAAATGTCTGAGAAGGCATAATAAGCTAGTGCAACAACATATGAGTAAAAGGTAAAAACATAGAGGGTTGAAAGTACAAAGCACAGATATTTGGAAATTCAAGGAAATACAAAACTGTATCCTGTCAAGAATATGGTTTTTGGCCCAGTCTCTTATTTTCAAGTACTATTCTTGAGAGAATGACAGTAACTGAGTTTACACCAGGAGCAGTACATATCAAAAAGACAAGAGTGACATGTATTCCAAACATAGTTTTAGCGTTACATTGTGCTATAATCAATATGCTGAACCTTTTGAAGGTTCTTGAGACCATTATCTGATTCATCCTGTGTACATAAGTGTATGGTTTTGCTATTGATGTTTTCTGCTTTGTCTGCTTCCAGTCATTCCGTTGTTTAATCCATAACACATTCAGCTGTGTTATGCCCTTAAGTTCTTGTTTTCTTCTTTAAAGTACTTATATTAGGGAGACTATACGATATTTACACATAGAGGTCTGGTTTATTTCACTAATGAGTATATGTTCAATATACATCCATTTATATATGAAGTCTTCAAACTTATCATTTTTTATGGATCCTTAATTACAATGCATGGAACGCAGAGCTAGATTGGTGAGATGAGCTTTAGGAGGCTTAGATTCAATAGCCTCCAACGTCACAAGCTTCACTGGTGGCACACTGCAATTGCAAAACCTTTGATTGTGTATGTATCTGCTTCCTCTTAGTCCAAAGAGAAGTATATTCTTTCCTTTTTTTCTTTCTTTCTTTCTTTCTTTTTTCTATGCAACATTAATAGGGAGGTGGGTCATGCCCACT